>CM060089.1:1642174-1691454 GCA_030522485.1 Stenchaetothrips biformis | reverse complement strand
CACTGATTTGGACAAGCCGAACCAAAAACAAGGAGCAGCGACACAGAAAATACTCGCGGACGATGAAAGGTTAACCGTACGCACTGACTCGACTGACTCAAAATTTCGCGCAACAATACTTTCGACACACCGAGAAAAAAAGGGTACTTACCACAGGGTTCTCCTCAAAGAGGGCGCCTGAGACCTCGAGATAAAGCGAGGAGAGAGAAGAGCTAAGCTCTAAGTCGGCTTCCAGTTGCTCCATGTTGCCGATGAGAGCGACTGATGTAAACTACGACCCCGCGACACGTTGCGGCAGGCAACCCCACCGACGCCTTCTAGCCGCCCTCTCACCGCCCCTTGGGGCTGCGTGCGAATACATCCGTCGTCTGCTTGGTCGTTGCATGGCGATTCACGGAGCACTCGCGGCGTTTCTTGACAGAAATTGTTGGCTGATTGAAACCTCACGACGAGGCAGAGTCACGCGAACACTTTGATGCATCATTGATTGAGAAAAATCATTCAATTCATCCATTGAGCCAAAGGACATCGAGTTGCAGAAGTCCGCCGCCAGGGGCGCTGGTGTGCCAGAGCGCGGGTAGCGACGAGGCAGATGGGTGGCCTACCCAGTGGGCCGCGCACGGCGCGCCGCCGCCACGCGTCGCTGCCGCGCAGTTCCAGTGTCCACCGCACGGCAAACATAGGCGTCTCTGGTGTCGCGCGGCCTGAGGGATAAATTGAGGCGCGCGGACCGGAGAAGCATCCTTGTTTACACGACGCGCTCAGAGCAACATCTCAGCTTCGCTCTCTCTCTCTCTCTTCTCACCCGACACTACCAGGATGTCCTTCGCTTGCTGTGACCTGCAGCTCCTTCGAGGGCGGCACGGCCAGTGGGTTGTCAAGGAGTTTGGCGTTTTCAAGCCAGCTCGCTGCGGAGAATTCTCTGCCATGACGACATTCGCCCCACCATACCCAGCGACCGAGATTCCGGTCAAATACAGGGCACAGAATGCTTTTGTGGCCGGGGAAATTCACGGCCTACACTGGGAAGCAGGGGTGAAGCCCTACCCCACACTGATTGACACACTCATGAAGATGACAGCAATATACGCCGTGCTCTATGTCAAGGGAGAAGAGAAGGCACGACTTCTCAAGGCCCTCCTCCCCGAAAAGGAGATAGTCAACTTGGAGACATATGGATGCCCGAAGCTCAAACACCTTCCCGAGCTCTGGGCAGTGTGTCCCAATGAGGAGCACAGCGGTCCCCACAACTTTTCATGCGCGGCCCAGAATGCCCGTCGCCTAGCACTCTGGCTCGAATTCCATTTCGCCTCCAAGCGCTTGGCTTAGGAAACAGCACTCCCTTTGTTTATTCAAAAAATCCATAAAAAAACAAAAAAACTAATATAATACAAAACCCAAAAAAACTAATATAATACAAAACCCAAAAAAACTAATATAACAAAAAACACAAAAAAAATAAAAAAAGTCACTTAACAGGACTCGAACCGAACGTGAGACCCACGAAAAAGTGGTGACACACTGTGCGAGGGATTCCCTCGGCACGCCACGGTCACGGAGGTGCGAGTGGAGGGGGGCTCGACCTGCCGCCGGCAGCGAGCACGTACTTCCCTTATGCAAATGTGGCGGCGACGAAGTACACACACTCACCGAGAGATGGCGCGCACCACAGCGCGGCGCGCGGCTCACCACGGCACGGACGGCTGGCGGCGCGACCACGACAGTGGCGCGAGAATTCAAACAGTGGCGCGCAGGGGAGATGCCCACCAAAAGGCCCCATTGAAAAAAGACAAGTCCTGACTTGAAAGTAAGGTTAGGTTACGTTCCTTCACATCATGTCCGAATGGGGATTCAAGATGGCGACGTGGTGACTTGGGGTATTCATGATGGCGGCGGGTTAGGTTAGGTTGGGTCAGCTTAGGTTTCGAGCCCTCGTCCGAATGAGTAGGCTGGGTTAGGCTCAGCCAAGATGGTGGCATGTCCGAATGGGGATTCATGATGGCGGCGGGTTAGGTTAGGTTAGGTTGGGTTAGGTTAGGCTCAGCAAAGATGGCGTCGAGGTGAACTCGGCTAGGTTGGGTTAGGTTACCCCCGTCCAAGATGGCGTCGAGGTGACCTGGGGTTCAAGATGGCGGGAGGTTGGGTTAGGTTACCCCCGTCCAAGATGGCGGCATGTCCGAATGGGGTTTCAAGATGGCGGTATGTCCGGATGGGTATTTCTTACTACTTACAAGCGAGAGGCTGCGTTTGGTATGAAAAACTGCGCGGCGCACAACCTCTAAACCCAGCTGAGTCCAAGACCCGAAATGAGCGGTGCTGGCCTTGTGTTTTCACCTAGTATAAACAATCAGTGATCCCTCCTTTTATTCCTCTCACTTTATTTAGAACAACGCATTAAAATAAAATTAAAAAAATTGCCAGCCTAGGAATTTTTTGGTGAGTAAGCAGAATTTATTGAAAAAAAAAAAAAAAAAAAGGACTTTGCTATTTGAAATTTGAATTAATTCAGACATACTTCTTTAAATAAAAAAAAATGCATTTACTCCTTTTTAAAAATAATTCTATCATATACATGGGTATGTAATCCAACGCGTGGCATTCATTATGATTTATTCCTTAAATCTTCATTAATTCATTTAATTATATTTACTATTATTTTATTTTATTTTATTTTATTTTATTTTATTTTATCCAAAAAATAGAGGAAAATAGGGGGGGAGCTCTAGGAGGGGGGAGCTCTAGCACTGACCCATTAATATAACTCATAGATTCCTGGAAGTTGGCCACACCCAGACAGAGGGTGACTCGATGCATGCTGTGATCGAAAGGAAATCAAGAGGAAAAACTCTGTATACACCAGATGAGTGGGTAAGTTTCATCCACACAACATAATTACTTAAAAATTACTTTTTTCTGATAATTTAAATTGATAATTAATTATTTGTTTCTTTATGTTCCAGCTTTCCCTCATTAAGTTTGCAAAGGATGGCAGCAAGCCCTACATTGTAACAAACCTCACTCAAGATCAAATAATGGATCTAAAGAAAATAGTACAAAATCAGAACTGGACCAAGAGTACTGATGGAAAAACTGTGCTATGGAACGGCATAAGAGAAGTGCATGTTGATCACAAGTCTCCTGGTCTATTGAAATTGAAGTACAACTTTATAGATGAACACTTCACGTTATCCATTCACCTTTCCAGGGGGAGGCCTGTAAATCTTGGAAATATTGTGTTTGAGAAGGCTTTCTCTGGAAAAATCCCAGTCCCTGAAAAAAAGGTAATGCCTTTGCTTAAGTTGTGCAAAAAAGGACTGATCCCATCCAAATATCACTCATTCTATGAAGGCCTGCGTACCGTTCCAGATGATGAATCTGAGCCCGCTGTGGATGATTTTCGAGATGACTAGATTTATCTGTAAACTTTGACTGTTGTAATGCTTGATCTCTGTTATTTTTGTGTGCAATCTAATCATTTATAATTGTTTTGTTAATTTTACTCAGCAGACAGAAATTTTAAGGCAGGGTGGACATGAGCCCCATCCGGATAGAGCCCGGATGACCTGAGCCCCGACGCGAGCCCGGGCCGAGCCCGGACTTAAGCCCGGACTCGAGCCCCGACCGAGCCCGGATGGCCAGAGCCCCGGCCTGAGCCCAACTTGTGCCCCGCGTCAAAAAACTTGACAAAATCCTTTCAAAAAGTGCCAAAATGGCGAGGGGTGAATCACTCAGTGTTTTGGTGTACACATGAGTACATGAGTACGGGGGAGTACACCTCACAAACCTCGTAAATTTCACCTTTTTAGACGTTTTTAGGTATTATTTAGCGTTTGCATACGACATACGACGCCAAATCGTGCAAAAATAAGCAAATTTTGCCCCATTTAAACTTGTGAGTACACTGAGTACGGGCCAATTTGTACACATGAGTACACTAGTGATTCACCCCTCGCAAAATGGTAATTTTTTTGACGCGGGGCTCAAGTTGGGCTCAGGCCGGGGCTCAAGCCGGGCTCAGGTCGGGGCTCTGGCCATCCGGGCTCTATCCGGATGGGGCTCATGTCGACCCTGCCTTTAATTTAACATGCCCAAAGCAAAAAAAGAAGATTAAGTCCTTTAAAAGAAATACTTCGGCAGGGTCGACATGAGCCCCATCCGGATAGAGCCCGGATGACCTGAGCCCCGACGAGAGCCCGGGCCGAGCCCGGACTTGAGCCCGGACTCGAGCCCCGACTGAGCCCGGATGGCCAGAGCCCCGACCTGAGCCCGGCTTGAGCCCCGGCCTGAGCCCAACTTGAGCCCCACGCCAAAAAATATATCATTTTTGCACTTTTTGAGAGGATTTTTGAAAGTTTTTCGACGCGGGGCTCAAGTTGGGCTCAGGCCGGGGCTCAAGCCGGGCTCAGGTCCGGGCTCTGACCATCCGGGCTCAGTCCGGGCTCGAGTCCGGTCTCGAGTCCGGGCTCAAGTCCGGGCTCGGCCCGGGCTCTCGTCGGGGCTCAGGTCATCCGGGCTCAATCCGGATGGGGCTCATGTCGACCCTGCCAATTTTAAGACTAAAAATTTCTTTCTCTAGCATACTTTTTTTTTTTTTTTTTAGGTTTTGTTTGTTCTAATGATTTTTCTTATGATCACTGTTTTATATCTAGATAATGACTGCGTTGCCTTTAGTTAATATTAAAGAGTTGAATACAATTCAGCACTCCTTTTATAAAGGCTTGCGTGCATGCCATTCCAGGTACAAGACTGCTGTGGACGATCCACAAGTTAACTAGATTTATTTTTAAACTTTGACTGTTTTAAGCTTTTGTTCATGTTGATTTTTGGCCCGTCCCGTATTATTTATAAAATAAATACGGAGGACGGGCATATAGTCTGATGCTTGCTGTGCGTCCGTTCGTTCGTTCGTTCGTCCGTCCGTCCGTGGACTTCCCGTTGTCCGATCTTCACCAAATTTGGTATGCAGCCTCCGTGGGTGACCCTAAGAACCGCTCGGTGGCAGCAAATCCGATCCGAGCCCCGGGGGCGCTGCTGCAGGTGCATCATGGTCTACATGGGGTGCAGGAGGATTTCGGCAACGGGTACAGCTAGAAGGGCATGTAGGGGTATTTTTGGAATCGGGGCGACGAGACAAAGCCAACGGTGCTGGTTTCGAGCAAATCGGAGAAGTTTGGACCAAGGTTCAAATCCCGGTGAGGCCAATTTTTTTTTTTACTTTAACGTTGTTTCTTATGTTTTTGATGGTGCTGATGACGAAAATAACATCCATTTTGACCCAAAACGCCGCGAGGGGGCAGCTGCATCATGATCTAAATGGGGTGGGAGAGGAATGGGCAACGCGTTTAGCTAGAAGGGCATGTAGGGGTATATTTGGAATGGGGGCGACGAGACAAAGCCAACGGTGCTGGTTTCGAGCAAATCTGAGAAGTTTGGACCCAGGTTCAAATCCCGGGGGGACCAAATTTTTTTTTTTAGTTTAACGTTGTTTCTTATGTTTTTGAGGGTGCTGATGACGATAATAACGTCCATTTTGACCCAGACCCACGTTTAAAGCCTGTAAGAGTTAAACATCGGCGACACTCGTTAAATTAAAAATGTACGGGACGGGCCAAAGTTGCCGATCTGTATCGCCACTTTTCCTGTTATTTTTTATATTTTGGGTGCAATCCTAATAATTTATAATTAGACAGAAATTTTATGACTAAAATTCTTTGTGTCTATCTTATTCTTCTCTTTATTACTTTTTGTTTGTTTTGACTATCTCTTACCACTTTGTTTTATACTTAAATGAAAAACATTGTTATGATAAACATTAAAGATGAGAACATTGTTTGACTGCATACTTCCTTCCAACTATCTGCAAATAATAGCCAAGCCCTTTGTTCTACTGCTTACATAACGGTCTCATTCAAAACATCAATGTTTTATGCACCGGCCCTAAAATTTTCATGGCGATCGGGATGTCGGGCGATTTATACAAGAGCTCCGAAAATTCAAATGGCTCTGGTGGAAAAAACGGGTGGGACTACTTGCGTTTCTTTAGGAAGTCATCGGCCAGATGCGATCTTGCTAAACGTACGGAGTCAGAACCGATTTTGCTGAACGCGACGGGGCAGATGCGACTTTGCTGCGGGCTCCCGTCCACATACGTTTCTTTTCCGCGCATTCGTCAAGAAGCGGTCTTACTAAACGTTACTCCCGAGATCCGCTCTTACCAATAGGGGACGTCGAAGTATTTGCTGTTAGCAGCATTGGAGGAGCTAATGCTGTAATGAAAAAAGGTATTTAGGAACAAGTGCGTCTTATTGTTATCTCATTTGAAGCCACAACTACTGATATTAATTTTGTTTTTCAGATGTATCACAGTCTAGGGACCTAGTAAAGAGGAAGCTGGCTTTCCAAAGAACTTCTAGCAGACCTGCAGAAAAAGAAAGAGGGATCAACATCGCTCTTCCGACTTCCATTCAAGTAGTGCCACTAAAATCAATTCCTACTGCTGATAACATAAGTCAGAGTATGTCTAAAATTTAGTTTCAAATAGACCCATTTTATGGGTTTTAATCCAAAAGTCAAGATGTTAATATTATTTTTCTATTTTTAAGGGCCTGGTGGGAAACGAAAGCTCTTATGGACTCCTGAAAAGCAGACTCCAGACATTGCATTTAATAAACAGTATGTTGAAATAGGAAATTTGTTGCATGGCGATGCTTTTGCTGAAACAGCTTCAGGTATCTTGTGCTTTTCCTTCACTGTTCTTTAATAATTGATGTCAGTTTCAAAAACTTAAACGAGCAAAGTTAACTTAAAAATATTAATTGATTGATATTAATCATTTTACTCTGAGACTTTAATGAGGTCACTTACTAAACGCATTCAAAGAACATTTTTAAATCTTAATTTGCTGGTTGACCTCGGTAATGTTGCAACAGTGCGCCCAAAAGTAAAAAATCTGGCATTAGTGTCAAAGCATGTTTGTGTTAGACAAAGACACCAATTATTTTGCATCCTCTTATTTTAGTAAATATTGAACTAAGTAACTTGCATGAAAGATGCAGCTAAAGGTTAAAAAAAGAAATTGGTGAAAAATGTTTCGATACTTAAAAAATATCTGTCTTCTTATTTTCTCGGAATGTGCTTGCATGCTGCTTAGTTATTTAGGTGCTATCAAAGTGAGCTTGGATTAATTGCTCATCATATTCTCACCCAATTGCATGGGGACAATGAAGTTGAAAAATGATATGGAATGAGTAAAGGGGAAATTTCATATCTGTTCTTTGCGACTCTAAATCTTGCTCTGCTCCTTAAACTACTTAACATATCAAACAAGGCTCTTTTTATTTCTTGATAAAGCTCATTCTCTGCTCCTTAAACCTAACATATGAAACATGGCTCTTTTTATTCCACTGGCATTTTGACAATGTGGCAAAGGTCCATAGAAGAAAAAAATTTTTGTCTCAACATTTTGTGCAGCTTCTGACTAGCAGTGACTTTAGAGCAACACCAGATTTTTTTCAAGCGCAAAGCATGTGGTTCTCCATGTATTGTGTGTAGTCCCATTTCAATTGCAAGCAGTTTCAAATTAAAAGAAAAAAAATTAAGACAAACGATCTGTTACCACTCTCTTCTACAAAGCACTCTTCTGGTTCTTACTGCTTGCAATTGAAACGGGACAACATACAATACATGGAGAACCACCTGCTTTGTGCTTGAAAAGAATCGGGTGTTGCTCTAAAGTCACTGCTAGTCAGAAGCTGCACAAAATGTTGAGACTAAGAAAATTTGTTTTCTGTGGACCTTCACCACTTTGTCAAAATGCCAGTGATCCTCGATGAGACTTACTATGTATATAAAAAACATTTTTTCTCGTAGACTTATTTGCTATTTTTTGTTTCCAATACTCATCTAATACCATTAAATAAATCATATGGCCCAAGCAATTGAGTGAAAATGTCATGAGTCCAATAAGCTGGTAGCACCTTTAGTTTTCATTTATAAATTACCCCGTTTTATCTGAACTTGGTGTGCTGCGAGCGCGCCCTACGGCGGCACCTGCACCGCGCGCTGATTGGCCACAGCAGTCGCACCGTGCAACGCTGCGCGCTGATTGGCTGCCGGTGACGTCACTAGTTCGAACGTGTTCCAGCTTGTATGCGCTTGGTGTGCTGCGAGCGCACCTTTCGGCGGCATAGCCGAGTCGAGCTGTCACCTCATTGGTCGAAAATAAAAATTATAGCCAATCACAGCAGGCCTTTCCGAGAACTCCAAAACAAGTTCAAACACGCCCGTATCTCCGCAACCCACGGCTTGCGCACCACTCTATGGTGACACCTCATTGGTCGAAAATAATAATTTTAACCAATCAGAGAGCAGCAGTGATGTAGTCGAGTTCAAACTTGCCGCGCAGGCGATGCGCACCACCGCTGTGCCGTGATTGGTTATTAATTATAATTTTGGACCAATCAGAGCGAAGCAACGAAAAAGTTGCCGAATCTTGCCGCAAGGCGGCAGCACCTGCCGGATCGCGCGCGTCGCCACTATAAATTCGAGTGCCAGGGGGTGACCGTTCACATTCTCACACCTGCATTCACCGTTGACAGACCTCTCTCTCACTCACGCAATGGCAAACTACAACAAGCCCTACAAACGGCCAAGCGACACTGGCCTAACACAGCCTACTGCTAAGCGTAATCTCTTAGCTGACCTAGTGGAAAGTATAGGACTGGACGAAGGTGACTACCCACATCCCAACACTCGAGAAACAGAGACACCAAAGTATGCTTCCCTGTACCCCAAGGAAGTTGATTACAAAGATTTCCCCCTGACAAAAAATGGTTCAAAAACCATTCGCATTGGCATTGATGTCACAGGCTTTTCTCCCTATATTTTATTACTGGGTGAATCAAACTCTAAGTCCAATCGTTTCTGGATACGATTCACACATGAAGAGTTTAAAGTTTTCATCAATGAAAAAATCCACCCCATTAGGACAAGCTTGCAGAACCAACAAACAGTGGCCCCAGTCAATGTCGGAGGGGTGACACTAAGCTCTCATGTCAATTTTAAAAGTAAAATGGTTTCACTATCAGTTCAACGAACAGATTCACCCATAAAAATTTATCTAGGACAGTCTTCTCTAATTATGCTCCACAGAGCTAAAGTGCTTATATTGCCAAAACTTTCCCAAGTAGTTTCCAATTGTACCATGGCACAAGAACACTGGTTAAATATGCTTCATAGGGTAAAACAGTATTGTGAACGAAAGGAGTATACATCCTTTACTGACACAGAGTTAGAAGATGCTTTTCAGTTCACTCCTACTCCGTTCCCATTTTTAATTAAACAAGAAATGATCTGTTATCATTTTCAGTTTCTTTGTGAAAAGTTCATGGCATACATGAACCAATTGTAATAAAAATCTTTGACATAAATTAAAAAGTAAAAAACAAATACACAACTAATAAAATGAAAACCAAACAAAAAAAAGGAATACAAGGGAAAAAAAACACAAAACAAAAATAGTCCTTAACTTTTTTTATTTTTATACAAAAAAAAAACATTTAAAAAAAAAACTCATGATGGTCAGCTCCTGAAACAGACAAACAGATTGGATGAGTACACTGTCATTTAATTTCCTTGGCCCCTACTTCCCTTTCCACTTCAAGCACTTAGTGAAAAATAATCTAAGTCCCACTACCCTCAAATCTTACTAAAGTTTCCCCTAAATGTACTATCATTCCTTCATAAGGGTTACTGGGAAGCCCCTCTCCAAATTAAAACTATTTTGAGTCACCGCAACTTGGGCGAAACAAGAATTAAAAATTAATTGTTACCCACAGACATGAAAACATAAAACTGAGGTGAGGGTTAGTATTCTGAGTGAATTTGATAATAAAACCAATGACTCTAAATGTATTTATGCCAGCCTCTGGTGAAACATGAACCCGAGTGACATAACCAACTCAGAACTAACTTCGATCAGTTGAGCGAGTGGACTGAAGTGAAAATAATACAAGTCCTATACACTACACCATAAAACCAAAGTAAAGATCTGTTCAATGGCCTTATTTAATAAAGATTCCTTTTAATTTTACCTTCCCTAAATAAAACTAACATGACCTTTAAATGCCCGAATTCCCAGACATGATAATAAAAGTTAAAACCTTTTTCGAGTCCAGAGACGGAGCCAGCAAAATCAAATGATTGAACCCAACACACTCCAGCACAAAAAAAACATGATATGATGAGTTAAATAGAAAGAAAATGATCATGAAAAGATGAAGCGGAGCTTCACCTAAGTGAGACCAACACAACAAAATTAATGTAACAAGAATGAAGTTAGTTTCAATGAACTTTTATCAGCTTGATGATGGCAACACCAAACAAAATTATTTAAAAAATACCTCTATAATTTGGTGACTGTAGGCTGACTAGAAATTAATCTCATTTTAAAATAAAAAATAAAAAATAAAAAAACATGCAAAAATACTTACACATCACTTGGGTGGGGCGCGGGGGCGCGCCTCGAAGCCCTTCTTGTAGTCCTCGGCGATGAGCTTGCGGGCATCTTCGAAGGGGTCCGGTTGCCCGAACAGGGCTCGGGCGGCTGTCAATGGGCCACGCTGCGCCCTTGAAGGCGGGGCGGGGCCAGCCGAAGCAGCGGGGGCGGCCGTGGTGCTAGGGCCAGCACGGGGGCCGGCGGGGCCAGCCGAAGCAGTGGCGGCTGCTGTGGCGCTGGGGCCTGCACGGGGGGCAGGGGCGGCGTTGCCAACCGAAGCAGCGGGGGCGGCCGTGGCACTGGGGCCTGCACGGGGGGCAGCGGGGCCAGCCGAAGCACCGGGGGCAGCGGGGGCCCGAGGCGTGCGGCGGAATGTCCCCAGCCGGGAGGGATCGAGTGCACTCGGGAACATTTAAAAAAAAAAAAAAAAAAAAATCACGCTAAAACTGACACACACTTACCACACAGGATTACTTACGATGCGCATCTCGGGCGGTGGCGTGGGGAGGAGGCCTCGCCTGCGCGGAACCACGGGGGTAGTGGGGCGGGCTCCTCAGGGGTGGTGGGGCGCTCACCCTCATCTGCCTCCACGCGGGGCTCCTCAGGGGTGGTGGGGCGCTCACCCTCATCTGCCTCCACTCGGGGCTCCTCAGGGGTGGTGGGGCGCTCACCCTCATCTGCTTCCACCATCGAGATGTCGGAGTCCGACTGCAACAACAGAAAAATTCAATTAGACATACTATGTAATATTAGTACAAAAAAATGACGCGCACGACAGCGGGAAAACTTACAAGGGTGTTGGAGTCATAGAGCGAGGTTATCATGCTCATAGAGTTATCCCATGAGGTAACTAAGCCTCCAAGCTCCTAAAAACATAATGCAACGTCAGTCACAACTTATAAACTTTTAAAAAAAAATATTAAGAAAATGAACTTGTTACTTACCATCATCAGGGCATCGCCACCCTCCTCCACCTCTGCCGTCTGCCAGCTGGCCTGCGAGGGAGGAGGGGTGGGGAAGAGGGTGCGGACGGGAGTGGCCCCCAGCGGCGACAGCAGGGCCTGAGGCGGCGTGACCCTTGTCAGTGTTGCGTCCCCGAGAGGGGTACCCCCAGGGGTGCGGGGGGAAGGGGGCGCTGGCCCCTTCACAGGGGTGGAAGTCACCATCTCCTGAAAAAAGATCGAAAATCATTAACTTTTGGCCAGGCATTTAAAATTGTGACTAACCTTGCTTCCCCATCTTCTCAGCTTTATCAGACGATAAAGTGTGTGATGGATGAACAAGGTTTTGCTCGGATCGAGATGTTCGCAACGTATTCTGTTGTTAAAACAACACCAATACAGTGCGATCACCTCTTTCGTTGCATTAAATTCATTGGCAACGATTGGACGACGAGTGCGCTGTGCGGAGGGAACTCCCCCGAGCGCACGACTTACGGAACGCCATCGAGGCAGAACGAACGCGATGCGGGCGACGACGCCGTGAAGATAGGCAACCCATCGTACCAGGACTGGAACGCTGCGGAGGGGAAAGGGGAGGGAGTCGCGGTGTGAGAGAGACGGAGCGCCGCAGTACAGCCGGGCGTGAGTGTGAGAGAGACAGAGCGAACGGCATGGTGCGACGCGGCGGCGGAAAGAACAAAGGCAGGCGGGCTTGGCACCAGCCGGTGGGCGACGAGGGGCGGTGTGGGAGAGAGAGGGAACGAGCGAGAGTGCAGCAGCGAAACCCACAGGGGCCAGCGGGTGCGAGCGAGACAGAGAGGCGACGTGGATAGCTGGGCGCGAGTGAGAGGGACGTGCAAAAAAAAAAAAACGCAGTGAGTGAGAGAGACAGAGCGAGGGACGCCGAGTGGCGCGGTGGCGAGAACAAAGGCGAAGCCGGCCGGCACCGGTTCGCGGCCGGGCCAAAGCGATAGGCTAGAAACGGGGAATACTCACACGGGGATCAAAAATTAAGTCACGCTGGACTTTGTTTTTGATACAGGAACGAAAAACTGAAACGAAATGATGGAGTATGAGGGGGGATGACGCAATACCGACGCCACCGAGCCGAGCTAGGCCACCGTGGGTTAACCATCAAACCCTGCGCTAAGTTCAGTCGGAAACTAGGATTTCTGACAGAAAATCATGGCACGAAGCCCCAAGTTCTCATGCACGAGCAGTGCAGAGAACAAAGGACTTGGCGCGGAGGGCAACATTGCGGACCCGGCCGGCTTGGCTTGGTGGCGTCAGACAAAGGATTTCGCGTTGAATTTGTACTTACACCATCTTCATCGATGAAGAGTGCACCCGAAACATCAAGGGCCACCGTGTCCCCAGTCACATGCAGGACGTCGATCTCACTCTCACTCGACGAATCTCCATAGTCTCTGATCAAATCCATGCTGAACACAAAAACTTCACAGATACACACGACACACGAAACGATACTGCCAAGGGCTGGAACACGAATGGCGGCTCTCGCCGGCTCCACACCGTGCGCGCGGAGTCGAGAGGGCGAGGGGCAGGGCGGTAGGGGAGGGTGGGGAAGTGATCGGCGGGCGCGGGGCGAAGCGGTAGGGGAGGATGCGGAGGGCACAGCGGGTGCGGGGCGAGGCGGGAGGAAGGGTGCGGGGGAACTCGCGGCGGCGCGGGGCGCGTTCCAAACTTCGCATTAATTGTTCGCGCTTATAAAAAAATCAAAACTTGGTGTTAAAACATGTGATTATCTGTGACGTGTACGTGTGCGGGCATTCCCTCGGCGTGTACTTCCCTGCACTCTTCTTCTTCTTTGCGTGCATGTGCGGGAGAGATCGAGAAGTCGATAGATCGCAGCAGACGACATTACGGCGCGCCGCGCAGCGAGGGGATTCCCTCGGCACGGCAAGGCAGCCCACAAGCAGGAGGGAGACTCGCACAGCCGCTAACACCATGCCGACCCACTTGTTGGCGACCAAGGCCGTCCCCCACGTCAAAGCTTAGTACGCCAGCACACCGCTTGGGGCGCTCCCGTCGCGAGTGGGGCGCGGAGCGTGGACGGTGCGGCAACACCGCCTCGCGGTCCCGGCTCGACACGGCGCATTTCCCCCTCCGGCGGCGGGGCGCACAGCGGCGGCAAAATTCAAACGCGGCGCGGAGCGAGGCACGCCGGTGCACAGTGGGTCAGAATCGGAAAAACCTTTGCAAAATGTCTACCATGGAAACGATATGAGCTATCGACATGAAATTGCTGTCAGAGGGGTTTTGGGATGCGCTGAATCCATTTTTGGCGTTGTTTTGAGTCAGTGGCGTACCCTTGACCCATAAGCGTAGCAAAAAAACGTAAATTTTAAGGAATCACTCCGAAATTTCTGGTTTTTGGGTTTTGAGGGGCGCTGAGTTCATTTCTGACGTTATTTTGACTCAGTGGCGTACCCTTGACCCATAAGCGTAGCAAAAAAACGTAAATTTTAAGGAATCACTCCGAAATTTCTGGTTTTTGGGTTTGGAGGGGCGCTGAGTTCATTTCTGACGTTATTTTGACTCAGTGGCGTACCCTTGACCCATTGGCGTGTAAAGTGAAAATACATGAGTTACTTTAAATGTCTGGTCAGAATATAAAAGGTGCTTTTTTGTAAGAAAAAAACATAGGCATATTTCAAGGCTTCATACAAACTGTGTACGTTTTAATAAGCACCTTACATTTTTAAAGTGCACATAAAATTTATATATTGAACAAAAAAAATAAACTTTAGTAAACTCAACAAAAATAAATCATTCAATAAATTGTTTGGTGCGCCTTAAGTTTATACACCGAACAAACAAATAAAATTATGTAAAATCATCAAAAATAAATCATACATTAATCAATACATAAACAAACTTCTGTAAAGTCAACAAAGATAAAATATACAATAATATTTTGGTCAAGGCTTAGGACGTTACGTAGACTAAAACAACTCTTCCGCATCATCGTCATCGTCAGCATCACTGTCATTTCCACCAGCATCATCACCACCACGCAAGAGCAGATCACGAACAGCCTGTCGAGGAGCTGCCCTCTTCTTTCGCTTTCCGCTTTGCTTGATGGATGAGATTAAGGGATCTGAAGTTACTAGAAGCCGCTTCAGCATGTCCTCATTCGTGGATTTCCTGAATGTGAAAAATTACTTTAGGGAATCGTTTTAGTTCCTACAAGACATAGTTACACGTACTTCACCTGTCACATTTCCTTGAATGTCTCTCCCGAAAGCGCCTCAAGTCTTTATTTCTGCTCTCCTGAGCCTCTTCGCTCAGACTGCCAACAGGCACAGGAGATGCAGCCATGATGTCTGCACCATGGATGAGGACCTTGTGCATTGTGGCTGGCATGTAATACCACTCGTACAGTGACACATATCGCCGAGCGGTTACCAGGCAATATTCCCGGAACGCTTCGACTTTGACAGGGCTTGAAGAGGCCAGGACATCCAGAATGACTCCAAAGCGCTCAAGCAGATTTTTGTCAAAACCTGTAAAGTATTTCCGTATATACGAATGCATTTACTGAATACTCTGTACCTTTGATATTTTCAAACTGCAGAAGGATGCAATATGCACCCAAGTTTCTTTATTATTAGTTAAAGCGATAGCAGTACCTTGAAAATACCGTGAGAGGGAAACTTTAGGGAGTAGTTTATAACGACAGAGCAACGCTTTCCGGTACCTGTTATTTCTGCAGTTACAGTTGAATTCTCAAACACCCGACGGGCGGTGTTGCCATCATTTGTCGTGCCATGACTCTGCTTGACTTGGTCTACAATTAAGCCTAGCTTGGCTTTGAATCCAGACTGAATGGCTTGCTTCTTTGCTGCAACCAATTTTTTGTGCTCAGCTGATTTCACACACCATTTTCGGGTTTCCAATCTGTAAGATATGTGCAGAACAGCCTCTAGGAATCTGTTGATAAAAAAAATTCACGCCACGTTAGCTAATAGCAGCTAAAAAAAACTGGGAAGAAAAAAAACAACGAAAACGCTTACCTAATGCGAGCATGCAATGGCGAGCACCCAAATCGATAAGATGCAGGGTCAGCCGTTCTGCGAAGAACTGCATCGATATCATTCA
Source organism: Stenchaetothrips biformis (assembly GCA_030522485.1). Taxonomy (NCBI): domain Eukaryota; kingdom Metazoa; phylum Arthropoda; class Insecta; order Thysanoptera; family Thripidae; genus Stenchaetothrips; species Stenchaetothrips biformis. The sequence goes on along the minus strand of CM060089.1, from coordinate 1,675,896 downwards.
TGAGTACAGGTGTAACGTTGCACACATTGCACCGCATGTTCGAGGCTATTTCCAGCAGCGCACTGCACATTTTTCCATCCACCATAGACGGTACGAGCACGTGCTGAATCAGCACCTGAACGCCCTTAGAGGTCTGTACCTTCGTTTCTGTCAAAGCCCGCACCTGGCTTTCGACGTGCTCTAGCTCGGCCAAGGCAGCTTCGTTTGTTTCTTTACAAAACTGGAATCTAATAGGCCTGCATGATCTGTTAGAGGATGGCCGACTGTTAGACCAAACCAAAGATTTTGGAGCTTCTTTATCCTACGGAAAGAGAACTGCATTTATTACATTTCCATTCACAAGTTAAAGGGCCGAATCGAAACTACACGACCAATTTTAGGCGCAAGATCGTCGATTTTGATGGCGATTACAACATAAAGGATGTTTAAGTAAGTTGCGTCCTCGCCAGGTGCAAAAATGTTTCAAACTTTTCACCAAGGGGAAAGAGAACTAAAATTGGTCATGTTGTTTTGGCTCGGCCCTTGATAATAATGTGTGTAAATTTGAAAGACCTCGCCAATTCCAGACACAGACAACTCTAAGGGGACTACAGCCGTGAAAAGAATTGAGCCGTCACTAGATGTCTCGTCCGTCGATGTCTGTTTGTACTCGCTGTGTCCAGAGCTGCCATCACACCCCCATTTCGAAATTAAAGTAAGGTGCATCTCTGTACCATCCCTATCAAGAAAATAGCTAAACAAAAAAAGGACGCAAGCAATTTCTCATTGAATCAAAATAATGTAAAGAAACAGATAAGGCCCCAAACCTCAGAAATGAGCTACCTTGAATCTTTCGGAAGATCATGAATGAAAGATTCTTGCAACAAAATTATGCGCTCAGCAGTGTGATCAAGGAGGCATTGGAGCTTCACAGATGCAGAGGTCTCAGAAATTGTTATAGCTGGTTCAACATGAACACCCTCTTCCTGCTGAGCACGATTTACAGGGTAGCACCTTATCTTTGCATTCTTAATATGATGATATGAAGGATAGAGTTTGGATAGATTTTTTTCTTTAGCTCCATTTCGAAGAATCTGGTAGGCATCTTTTGAAATATCTGAATTTATGAACATGGCGAGTGCTTCGTCTTCTTCATAATTCAGAATTGGCTTAGAATTTTGAGATGCTTGCCATGCTTCCCTTATTTTAGAAGGGCGAGAAGGGGATGAACTGGATATCTCATGCACAAGTTTAGCTCCATCTTCATTACCCTCTTTTCTAAGGGACATTTCAGCTGCCAGAATTAATTCCGATGGAGAAGAAGTCCTCATCAGTCCTATAGCCCGCCTTCGTTTTGTCCAATAAGTCAGGTGCCTAGTTAGCTTTGGCCTACCTGAGGGTAGGCCTACTCTTTCTAGAAGTGGACCCTTCAGCCAGCCACCATATTTTGCCAGAAATTTTGATTTGCTTTGGCCGGTTTCATTCCACCTTCTGTTTAAGGTAGTCAAGAAATTATTCAGTTTGTCTAAAAACTTAATCTTGTGTGCACTTGAAGAATTAAGTAACCTAGAGTTGACCAAGGCATTCACAGAATGTACTTTCTTTGCTTGTCCGTGCCCTCCCTTTGTGTACACGTCAAAAAGCTCTATCTTGGTGGGACTATATGCCATCTTGAATACCTTAAAATATTATGAAACATTAGTACTATGTGTATCTATTTGAGAGAAAATTCATTCACAAAAAAAGCCGGGATTTCTCAGCACTACGCACTAAGGGGGGAGAGGGGGTACCCGGTCAGCGTTACGCTGCGGTACATGGGGGGACGGGGGGCCTGAGCCAGCGTAACGTTACGCTAAACACATTAATTATTAGAGCACATTTCAGAAGTTCAAACAATAAATAAGGGCCAAAATCGTGTTTACATGAGAAATTAAGCGTAACGTTACGCTGTGGGAGGGGATGGGGGTCTGGGCCAGCGTAACGCAACGTTACATGGGGGGTCGGAGGGCTCAAAAAGTGTCCAAAAGTGCGTAACGTAATTAATGGACGACCCCTACGAAGCAGGGCTCTGTCCTAGTTATAATTTCATCCCGGTCTAAATCCGAGATTTTCGGCTGAGCCGGAAGAAATGCTGTACTCGTCAATTTTTTTCCATGAGTGTAAACACTCCCCCTCCCCCAATCAAACGAACACTGGTACACAAATAGTACAGGCATAGCACTCACCAATTCCCATTCCGTTGAGGTCAGAAGCTCACCTCCCAGCATGCCCACAATCGTCCGGGACCTGGGTTTGACTGACAACACGACGGAACTGTCACCTCAAGTCAGCGCGTGTTGACGAGTCGAGCAGGCAGCAACGCAGCGAGAGCCTCGGTTCCCGCTGGCTGTCGAGCGCAGGCGTGGGGTGGGTAGACAGACGGGCGCGGCGCGCGGGGCGAGGCAGCGAGCCAGCACGCCGAGCCGCCGTATTGTTACGAATATTGCGCCTTTTGGGGCTCTCGGCGGAAGTTGGCGGAAATTCCGCTCGGTGCATTCGAAAGAGGACACTTCAAGCTACACAACGCGGTAAAAGTCAGGACGTCGCCTCAAATCGGAAAAGTTTGGCAGCCCATTTAGTAGGTGAAAAGTGTAAAAAATTGAGAAATGTGCATGGCCTTGTGTTTTTGGCTCTAGCGGCGAGGATGCTACCGCTAACTTAAATCTGTTGACACTAATGGATAGAGGAGGTCTTGAACTACGGGAAACCATGCTTTTAGAATCTTGAGATTAAGTAGCGTCACGTAGAACGACGCTGATAGAAGCTACAATTTCTCCGCTACGCGCTTGGTCGTGTGCTTGGTTATAAACGGCGGAGACAAAAACGATGAGCCTGGCGACCAGGTGCAGGATAGAGACGAAATGTTTTCGTCTTTTAGCAGCCTTGACATCCTTCTATCACACCTGCCATCTACTTTTTCGGAATTCGGAACTTGACAAAACGTCGTATTGCAAAGGTTTTTTCGATTCTGACCCACTGTGCGGTGCCACCTGAGGTTAGGCTACGAAAAGTAGGCGGCGCGACCCGGCACAGCGCGGCGGACAAGATCAGACCTGCTTAGGTTAGGCTCGTCCAAGATGTCAGAATTTCCGACCATGTTACAATGTCCCACCAGGGGCGGATCCAGAGGGGTAGGTTAGGTTGATTGAGGGGTGTCTGGGTTAGGGGTGGCTGAGTTTAGGGGGTAGGTTAGGGGTGGCTGGGTTAGGGGAGGTAAAGGAGGAGAGGTTGGGTTAGGCCCGCCCAAGATGGCGGCTGTCTGAATGTCTCATGTCTGAATGGGCCATCCACTTAGGTTGGGTTAGGCCCGCTTAAGATGGCGGCTGTCTGAATGTCTCATGTCTGAATGCGGAATCAAAATGGCGCATGTCTGAATGCAGCATCTTTACTACTTACATCATAAATACCTTTCCCTTAAAACTACTTTCACACTGAGATTATTGACATTTAAAAGGCCCCGTAAGTGAGCAACATAACAGCAAATACACAGCAGGCAAAACAAGTTTTATAAAAAAAAGACAATACATTCCTGGTGTTATCAGTGACTTGAGAAGAAAACAGACTATTCCTTCAAAAGATTAAGTCTAGTCAAGAACATACCAACATTCAAACTTAAGAAAGTGAGGCCACTACATCAAGCAGGAATTTCCAAACTTTTCTGGAACATAAATTAAGTTTCTTCGTGGCTTCAAGTTGGGGAGTCCTCGGTTGAGAGGCGCCAGAGAACCTATCACCACCTATCCGATCCAGCTTCATGTGCCTCTGATGATGATATCGCCTTCCTCTGAAACATGCACAAAGATGGTTTCAAGAAGGAAGAATAAGCCTGACAAAAGGCATAGTTGTAATAGATCTCTCCCAGGGAAATGTAGGAATGATCTCACAAAACAAAGTCTTGAAACCCAGAGGAATTTATTTCTTTACCTGAGGTGGCTCCACTTTATTTACTCGTCTTTTGATCCAATCGGTACAAAAATAAATATTCCAAAAAATTATTTAAGAAAGAAACATGATTTCTTGAGATACATTTCAGAGAACAAAGAATCATTTAAAATGAAGACTAGTTATATTGGCCCAAAGTGGGCGAATTAATGACGATTTGTTAACCGCCCAAATTGTGCCGATAGTGGCAGGAAACGATTTAGCACAAATAGGGCAAGACACACTAAAGTCGCTATCCGCCCAAACAGACTTGTGCCCACTGCTGAAGGTGAGGTGTTCGCCCAAGCTTGGGGCCAGGTCACCCGGGTCGGGGCGAAGTTTGGGCCAATAAGAGATTTGGCACAATTCGCCCAATTTGGGCTCCGCTTTTTGTGAGGTATTCGCCCAAACTTCGGACCTGGCCACCCGAGTCGGGTCGGGCTGAATTTTGGGCGAACAAGACTTTGCACAATTCGCCCAATTTGGGTAGGCAGTGTACTGTACTGGTTATATTGGCCAAAATTGGGCGAATTACTGACGATTTGTTATCCGCCCAATTTGTGCCGATAGTGGCAAGAAACGATTTAGCACAAATTGGGCAAGACACACTAAAGTCGCCCAATCGCCCAAACACACCCTTCCCCTTGGAAATGAATGCAATGCTTACATGTCACGCTTCTCATAGCTTGATAAATTTTCCGTACAAACCTGCCGAACCCGCTAAATCGCCCTTGTTTTGACACGAATCTGAACGTCAAGTGTGGACGGCAGGACAGCACTAGAGTCAGTCACACATGTGCATCTTTTGTTAACTAACTAACTATGTCGCTGCACATCGGACAAACTTTTTCGTCGAATGAGGAGTTCATTACACTTCGTCATAAAGGTAATGATCACGCCTGGGTCATTCACCAAAGCATTCTGCAGAGCTTGGACTACAATGAGGTTCTCGATTTGACACAAACATTGCAGCTTCAAGATTTTATTGTTTTTGTTCGAAATAAAGTGGGTGGTTTTTTCTTCATCACTGTACTGAGAATTTATTGAATATGATGTTGAGTAGAAACTAGTGTTATGTGCATGGAGTTTGGAAGGACAGTAATAAAATAATTTCATTTGTAGAAAGTAAAATTGTATTAATTCAATAGAAAATCTTCAAAGCCCCATTTTGAACAGGATTTTTAAAAATACTTAAAAGAGGATAGACATTATTCCAAAAGAATAACAGTGTAAAAAGCTTATTCCAACCACCTGTCAATTAAAATTAACACTTTGTTGGAGTGAAGACCACCTTCTTCTTTACTTCACGGATAGATTTTCTAATGCCTGCATAAAGAAGCAAACTTTACTTTACAAAAAATTTCTATAAATTCAACAGATAAATTGGAAGCATGGGCCATACACATTGAAGTGATGGACGTGAACGTCTCCACTACAAAAAATAAATTTAAGAAGGGACATGCCTTTTTGTGAAGCTTGTGAAGCAATTTGTGTTGAAGATTGTGACGCTGAAATTTGTGTCAAAACTTGTGAAACTGGAATAACATTATTGTTCAAATCTTGTCTTGGTTCCATCCTTCTCTTTAAACTTTGAACAGGTTCTGGAGCACCATCAATTTTGTCCAAATCTTGTCTCTGTTCCATCTTTCTCTTTAAACTTTGAACAGGTTTGTCTGGAAGAAAAGTCAAATTGAAGTGCTTTGAGGAAAACAGAGTGAGCAAAGCTTATACGAATAATGCCCACCTTTACACGACTTGCAAATCCTATCCTTGCCGTACCCTTCCTCTGATCCTTCGGAGGGAAATGAGCAGGGTTCAATTGCATGCACTTTTCTCTGACAAATTTTGCAGCGGTGAGACGGCTCTCCAGAAGAGCAAATGGAGCAGGCTGCATTTTGGCTCTCTGTAAGACAGGGATTAGCATAAGGGCTTAAAATTATTTATATCATTGTGTATAAACTACTCCAATGTGTACATACCCACAATGGCATGGGTGGTTGTGTCTTCAGTCCCTAGAAACAATAATTTTTAAGCATTACCCATATGTCAACATATTAACGAAGACTTTGTTGCAAACAGTAGGACCATGAGCAAAGTACAACTACAAAACGCAAAAATATTTGCCATAAGACTGTTCAGCACTCGCCCTAAGTGGCATTACACTCACCACTTCACTAAATTAAGTAGATAAGATACCATTCAAACAAGTAACACACATGCAGATAAAGTTTTGATAACGGGTGTGATTAATGTGAAAATAGAATTAAATACCTATGAGTGAGACTACCTCATCTGCTTTTCCATTGATCAAAAAATTCTGCATGTGAGTACCCATTTCAGTGATATCAGTGAGGCTGAAACAAATGAAGGTTACGGAATTAGGGTTCATGTGCTAACATCCCACATGCAACTACGTATTAATGTATTCCAATCAAATGGAATTTAAATTGCTGAAAATTCGGAGAGCAAGTAACAAATTACAAACATGCACTCCTCCAAAGGAACCCTACTGATTCTGGTTGCCTCCACTACTTGCACTGAACACCCATCACAAAATACAATCTTCCTCTAAGATTATTAGGTGCGGATCATTCATACCTTTCTGGAGTATTTGCCTCACTTTCACCATATGCTTACACACTGGATCAGTATCAGGACAGGTGCAGCTGCTGCCTGTTACTTTGTACTTCTTAGTTTTGTTGGTCTGAGATGTTACAGAATAAGTCCCATCCTTATTTTTTTTCACATCACAATCGGAAATTTTTTCACCCTTTTCCTGCCTTGACTTGGAACTGTGAGCTGCTAATTGAAACGGTGTTATAAAAGCACCAGCTGAAAGAAAACCTCTTTTCAAATATTTCATAAATTACTTAGTAATTTGAGTCACAGCAGCAAGTAAATTACCAGGTTTCTTCAAAGAGTCTTGGGATCCTGAAAAAGACAGATTCGATGAGTAAAAGCTTCCTAGAAGTGCACATCACACAGTATGCACAGTCATCACTTGACTAAGACTTTCCTCCCTAAATTCATGACACACTACATATAAGGGGGAAAAATAAAGCTGTCAGATGTGGACATATGAATAATGGTAAGCTACAAAAGTTCTTGCTGCTACTCGCTTCGAATAGTGATAGTGTGGCTGAATCCACATCATATTACCTCGGAAATGTTTAATGCAGGAAGTTTTGCCTCTTCCACATGGCCTGCCTTTAGTTTTCACTGCCTGTGGAATCTTTACGTCCTTCATTGCCTCTATTACTTTGTTTGCTTGAGAAAAAAATAAGCATGCATAAGACGCTGCGCTCAAAGTTACACCCAGCAGATGTTCCAAATGTTACCTGCAGATTTCATGAATCGATGAAATTTGCATTTCTTGCTTCCATCAGGTTTGAAATAATTGCTGCAGCCCCAAAACTGGCGATTGGGATTATTTTTGAAGTTGCGCCTACAAAACCAAAAAACCTAATGAATGTTTAGTGTAAGCAGAAAGTACTTGGCTAGAAAGGTAAATGAAATGTATACCTCACACTTGGAATGCCACAGTGACAATAGGGTGGACATTCATTACGAGATTCCTCTTCAACGATTAAGTCCCTTAAACACATTAAATTTAAATTTCCTTCATCAGTGCCATCTTGTGTCTCAGGTTGCTGGTTATCTACATTTCCGTCATCATCTTCTGTTGGCTTTTGCGTCTCAACTTGTGTGAGGCAAGCCAACATTGACTCGTCATCTTCATCATCCATTAAATGAGCTAACAAAAAAAAGATGCACAGTTCATAAAATTGGTGTTAGCACAATTATCACAAAATTAATTAAAGAGTTGTGTTGCACATACAATAACAACCTAATGACCCAAAGCTGTCATTTAGCAAGTCTTTCTTGGACAGAGAATGAGAGGGACTTGTGGGTGTTATCATGATGTTGTCAAAAGACCCTGAAATAAAAAGTACAGTAAAGAAAAAGTCTGCCACATTACAAGCAAGTAAAAAAAAAGTTATTGTAAATACCTGATTGCTGTTTGACCAATAATACTTCTATATTGGAAGATTGTTGCTGCAAAGTTATATTGCTGTCAATTGGACTGGATAGCATGTGATTGTTTGTAACATTTTCAGTATGACCTGGATTAAAATAAAAACTAAATTTACTGGGTAAAAATTGGTGAAAAAAAAAGGAAGAACGACACAATTTTACCTGCTGGCTGCTGTACCGATGATTCTTGAGACTTGGACAGTGGTTCAAAATTTTCCTCTGAAAGGCTTTTTGCAATTTCACGATAATTTTCAGTGTCTGTAATGAAATATATAAGATAAGTACGGCTTAGAAAAAAAAGACAGATAAAAAAGTTACAACATGTAACCTGCTGGGCCAGCATCTTGCTCCGGTTCTGGAATCTCTCTGACTTGGAGCAGCTCAGATTGCGAGGGAACTTGTATGGTGATTACTTCCACTGTTTCACCAGCATCTAGAAATTCAAAAACAGAAATGTAACTTTGATTGGTAGAAAAGAACAAGCGGGTTTTTTTATGCTACTCCACCTGTTAGCCGTTCTGTCATGAAAGATGAGGTCTGGGGAGGGAGAAGTACTCCATTGTGACCTGAAAAAGAATTTTCATTTAAGTACGGAAAAAGGAACTTCATGGATAAATTGGATTTTACAAAGACAAAATCATTACCTGTCTCTGTTTGTTCTTTCTGTGACACAAGAGCTTCACCACCAAGAGCCCAAATTTTGACCAAATCCTTAAGAACCAAATTAGGGATGGCATTTTGACGGGGGTAGGCGGTCTCACAGGAGTGCTAGCGACTTGGAAACAGTTTCATTGTGACCGGGGAGGCAAGCGCTACAACCCTCAACCTTCGGAATTTTTTAAAAAAATTTACCCCCCCTGGGGGTGGTTTTTACTATAGCGCCCGAACGAATGGGGGTAGGGGGTTGATTCTTAACGCGTTCGAAAGAGGAGCTCAAAATGAACCAGCTGGAAAAATTTGAACCCCCCACGACCCCCGAAACGACTTTTTAATCAAGGGAAAAGGGCCGAAATTTGACAGGGTTTTACGCGGAGGGTGGAAAATGCAGGAAGGGGGTGGGTCCGGGTCTCGCTGCTTAAGGGGTGTGTGTACAACCCCTTGAGGTACCTCCCTACCAAATTAGAAGCCCCTACCTTAATTTCCGTTGAAATGGCGAAGAAAAGTTGAAGTGTAACGCTAATTTTGACGCCCAGTGTATACCACAAATCTTCCGGGACCTTCAAACAAGACTGCAGGTGGGGGCTTCTGAGCAACTGGAGCTTCCCCGGAGACAGTGGCCCCGACCGTTTTGGGCGTTATCTGTAGTTAACGAAACGCGATTTTGCCGCTGCGCGCTCACACAAATCGGCCAAGAACTGCCGTTTGCGCAGCTATGCGCAGCTAATTTTTTTTTCCTCTTCAAGTGTACACTAAAACCTATCAAATGCGCGCAGAGCGGGCGCCGGGCAACCTCAGGCTTTTTTCTGCGCCCAATGCGAATTCTTTTAAAATGTTTTTTTTTTTTTTTTTTTACAAAGTTTGCTAAAACACACGCAGTTTTGCCATTTCGCAACGAAATGCGTTTCCAAAAACCGTTTTAGATTCGCGAAGGCATGCCTTTTCGAACGATATCCTTGGATTTGGTTGTAACTACTTTGGTGTAGGAGAAAAACGTCTGCAAACATGGGTGTTGTTATAGTAGAAAAAAGTGCAAAGCGCGACCACAGACTTTGACGTGGCGCACACGCAAAACGAAGAATCGTATGGGGAAATAAAAGGCAGATTTAGATTCAGCAGACATTTTTCAGTCAGGAAAATGTGTTTGGACGCGTAAGAAAAAATATTTGGAATTCGGACTTTTTCTCGTCGAAAGCGGTCATTCCGCCCACTGTGCGCCGTGGCGGTAGGCTGGCGGCGCGAGGAGGCAACCCAACGCACTGGCCGCCCTGCGAGATGCCCACCGCGACACGGCGCCGCAGATTCAACTTATTCCGTGTGGCTGCACAGCATCTAATATTGTCGCTCGATCAATTTAATAAAAATTGAAGGAGAAGGTGGAATTTTTATTTTTATTTTTCTATCCCACTTACAGGGCGCATTGCACTGCCAGCTGTAAGGCTGCCATAAAACCATTTCCGAGGAATTACTTGGCGCTTTTTCGGAGCGTAATTGTTTTGAAAACTGGCGAGGCTCAGGCCGGTGCGGCTCCGGGCTCTGCTTCTAAAGAGAGAGAGAGACAGAGAGAGACAGAGAGACGTGCCTCCTCGGCGGCACATGTAATGGAATGGATCTGAAAGCAGTGCTGCCGTCCGTCCGTCTGTTTTGTCTGTCTGGCAGCGTGGCCAAAGCCGGCGTGGCGGCATGTCGAAGGTGATTGTCCAGCACTAGTGACATATGTCGCTGCAGCTAAGCTATTGTTTGAGGGCAAATGCCTCGCAGCAGCGGCCCGCCAGATGGGGCTCGGCGCGGTGGTGGGACAGGCGCGGCGGACGCGAGGCAAGGCTTTCCTTGGAGTTTGTTGATCGCCCATGTGGCACCAACGGTACTTTAAACAACAAACACAGAAGGAGACGAAGGACTCGAGACCGCTGAGGGCCGCCCCGCACGCGGGTGCAAGAGGGACAGAGCGAGGAGTCTGATTCTCGGGGAGGGCGTGGGGTGGGGGTGGGGGGAGTTCAAAACGCGTGTCTTAGAGTTTTGGCCGCCTACGCCCGTCCCCTGGACGTCCCTGTTAGTGGCCACAACTTTTTTAGCAGATGATACGTTCACGTATCAGCGTGCTTGTACTCTCGTGCTGAGAGTTCCGAGTTTCCTGCTGGCCAGGCAGCAGTTGCCTGCCTCGTTGCCTGACTAGCAAGCCTACAAGAGGCCGAGCGCCTCGCTGGCAAGGCAGCGGCTGGCTGGCCTGCCTAGAAGATTATAAGCGAGGGCCCGCAGTCTGTCGCGCCGTCGCTCATGAATCGGGGCTCTTGCGGGGGCTCGGGTTGCGCCGCGCCCGTGCCCTCGCTCTCGTCGCCGCAGCCACACGCAGCCCGCCTGCGCCCCTCCCCACGCCCCCTCTCCCCGCTCTCTCTCTCTCTCTCCCTCTCTCTCTCTCTGTTCCTCTCTCTCTGTGCTGAGAGAGGGCAAAGTCAACACTGGTAAAACTGAAGCGTAACTCTGTGCTTGAGTCAAGCCTAAAGTTACGCTTGAAGACGTTACGCTTGAAATGGAGCGTAGACTAGAAATTCCACCATGCATTTAGATAGGGGGAATCTTGGCGGATGAGCATGTTACGCTTGATTTCAAGCGAAAACTGATTTCGGTTCAAAGCAAAGGGTAATGCTACGCTTTGGGTTTACTAGTGCACGTGCTTGGCCGCGAACACGCCGCCGCCGCCGTCGAACAAAGCGCGCCCCGCCGCACAGTGGGGCGAAATCGGAAAAAGAGGGTCATAATTCTAGAGCAGTCATAGAGCTACCAAATTTCGTACCCGGGGGTTTTGGGGGGCGCTGAATTCACTCCTGTTGTCCGTTACCATCCCCGGAGTCATCCTGAGGGGGTCATCGGGGAGGTCATGAGGTCACCGATGACGCCCCTCGTGAAAATTGCTCTGCGGGGGTTTTCGGGGGGCGCTGAGTTTACTCCTGCTGTCCGTTACCACCTCCGGGGTCATCCTGAGGGGGTCATCGGTGACCTCATGACCTCCCCGATGACCCCCTCAGGATGACCCCGGAGGTGGCAACGGACAGCAGGAGTGAACTCGGCGCCCCCGAAAACCCCCTGGTGTAAATTTCGTGTGCCAGCAACAAATTTAACGGGGTAAGCGAGTAGATTTTTTTAAAAAAACGGGTTTCAATATTATGTTTTTCCCATTTTCAATGTCAATTTATGAGAAAAGCGCAAATTTGCGCAAAGGCGGCCCAATTGTAAATTAAAGTAGGCCACTTGTACTTCACAAAAACGTTGTCAGACCGGTGCGCAAGCGTGCGCAACTCGGCTTATTCATTTTTTAAAACGGCGTAAACGCCCATTTTAACCAATTTTTGACAAGCGTTAAAAGTTAAACGAGTTGGATTAGGCTCAAACGCCGATGCTATCCGGACTCCCTAGGCCTTCCTCTTTTAATGTGTGTAGAGGTTTGGTAAGTTCTGTATGCAAATATTGCCAGAAAATCGATTCATATGTACCCCTTGCACAATGTACAGAATTTCGACTCAAATTGACTTAGTTTGACGCCCGATTTCGAACGGAAATGTGCCAATTGAAGGTCTTAAAAGTACATGGACAGATGCAGCTGACCCTTGTGAACACAACAGCAGTATGGACCGAAGTGGAAACTCACTTTTAGCAAAATCCCTTTATGACCCTCTTTTTCCGATTTCGCCCCACTGTGCGCCGTCGGTCAAGCAGGGGTGGGCGGAGCTTGAGCGTTGAGCTTGGTCCTGTGCGGTGGGGTGGGTGCTTGGGGGGGGGGGCTGGTGGGGGGGGGGGCTGGTGGGGGGTGGCGGGCGTGGGGGAAGGTTGTACTCAGGTGAGGGCTAGGCTGCACGGCTGCACTTGCCACTTCGGTTTTGCTGCTCCAGCGCCGCTAATCTCGGGCTGATCACGTGTTTGTTTTGTGTGCCAGCAGCGGCTTGAGGCATTCGGGCGAAATGACCAATTGCAAATGGATTCTATTACAGGACACTTCAAAGTGCCTGATACTAGCCGTGCCGGCTTGCAGTGTGACGCCTCATGAGGGCTCTAGGTTGGTGTGTGGTTCGTTTGCTCGCACACATGGATACGTGTTCATGGGTGGCGCAGTGGCCGTCGTTGCGTCGAAGGTGTACAACCCAGAACCTGCCCTACAACTAATGCTCGTCCTATGTGAGCCTGGTACGTAAAAGTATTAAATCGCTGAGGTGTGGGGGGAGGGGGAGGGGAATTTTTTAGCCGTCAACAGTTGATCGTTACTTTCTGTGTCTCTTCAGTACGTCTCCGGGATATTTACCGCCGGGTGCAGCGCGCAGCGGACGATCTGGTGACAGGCCACCCCCTTCACGTGCAGGTATGTATGCATGAAATAGCTACGCAAGCGTACGACCAGCAGTTGCTGCGGCTGCGCGAGTAGTCACAGCCTCGTCCATCTTGAACCTTGAACCCCTTGTGGACTGCCAACCCATCCGAGTTATGGCTGTGAAGCCAACCCAAGGCTGTGTTTTGGAACCCCTAACTTGAAACTTGAAACTTGAAACGAGAGGTCATGTCGGAGTCACAGGGCGGGCCGGTGTGTGTGTGTGTGTGTGTGTGTGTGTGTGTGAGAGAGAGAGAGAGAGAGAGAGAGAGAGAGAGAGAGAGAGAGAGAGAGAGGGAGCGAGAGTGTGTGTGTGTGTGTGTGCGGTGTGTGTGTGTCTCTGCGTGTGTGAGGCGCGCCTGCCTGACGGCCGGGGTGCAGCTCTGCAGCACACTGCACAGTGGGTCAGAAGACGGCACAGGCGGCCAAAATTCTAGACGCGTTTTGAGCTCCAGAGTCGCTAAATGGGACTCGAACCGAACGTGTGACCCCACCAATGGATTGCTCACCGAACGATGAATCCATTGATGGGGTCACACGTTCGGTTCGAGTCCTGTTTAGCGACTGTGGAGCTCGAAACGCGTCTAGAGTTTTGGCCGCCTACATGATTCCGGTCTTCTGGCCCACTGTGCAGCGGGCCCGCGGCAGTGCTTCGTCGCTCTGTCTCCCTCGCACCCCGACGGAAACCTCCCAAGAGTGCGAGGGAGACGGAACGACGAATGTGTGTGTGTCTCTGCGTGTGTGAGGCGCTAGAGAACAGGGATGAGCCGGATGGCCGGCCCATGGGCTTTGCGGCTGCGGTGGCAGAGACCGGTCGTCTCGCTCTGGTGACTATTGCTGCAGCCGATACAGTACCGCCGCACTGGCGTGAGCCGGCCGGGACCCGGACCATCCCAGAACTCTACGAGGCGCGGCGGCGTAGCGTCGCCGCGTGGCCCCCCTAGGAGCCGGGGCTGCCTTGACGCCAGCCTGGGGTCGCGACCCCAAGGTTGAGAACCGCTGCACTGATTCCAATAAGAAGTGTCGATACGTTGAACGGTGCGGCCGGAAAACGGGAAAGGCCGAACGACAATCGGGACTTTGGGGTCTACATCGTTTGTCCGACCGACGTTTGTCCGACCAGCCGAAATTTTTCCGACCTCCTTTTCCCTTAAATTTTTGTCCGACCTACGTTTGTCCGACCGACGTTTGTCCGACCGACGTTTGTCCGACTCATACCACGGGGAGGGAGGGGGCGGCCCCGATCGGTTGCCTACCTCCAAGGCGGTCCAGGGCGGGGGGCTTGGGAATGAGAGGGCCATGGCACGCCCATACAGTCGTTGTAAGCGCGCCTCTAGCGCGCCTCCAGGGAGCGCCTCTAGCGCGCCTCCAGGGAGCGCCTCTAGCGCGCCTCCAGGCAGCGCCTCTAGCGCGCCTCAAGGCAGCGCCTCTAGCACGCCTCCAGGCAGCGCCTCTAGCGCGCCTCCAGGCAGCGCCTCTAGCGCGCCTCCAGGCAGCGCCTCTAGCGCGCCTCCAAGCAGCGCCCTCCAGGCAGCGCGTCTAGCGCGCCTCCAGGCAGCGCCTCTAGCGCGCCTCCAGGCAGCGCCTCTAGCGTGCCTCCAAGCAGCGCCCTCCAGGCAGCGCCTCTAGCGCGCCTCCAGGGAGCGCCTCCAGGGAGCGCCTCCAGGCAGCGCCTCTAGCGCGCCTCCAGGCAGCGCCTCTAGCGCGCCTCCAGGGAGCGCCTCCAGGGAGCGCCTCCAGGCAGCGCCTCTAGCGCGCCTCCAGGCAGCGCCTCTAGCGCGCCTCCAAGCAGCGCCCTCCAGGCAGCGTCTCTAGCGCGCCTCCAGGCAGCGCCTCTAGCGCGCCTCCAGGCAGCGCCTCTAGCGCGCCTCCAGGCAGCGCCTCTAGCGCGCCTCCAGGCAGCTGGTAGAGGGTCTTCGGGACTCGGGGCAGGCCACCGAGCCGAGACCACTTAGGATCCCGTGGGCTCCTCTGGTGGCCGGCCCTTTTGGGACGTGGGGATGACAGTGACGTGGCCGTCAACGAGACCCGCCGGGCAGGGCAGCACCGCGCTTGCTGACCTGTGGCGAAGGGCACTTTGGCACGGCGCGTCCACCGACGAGGCTTCCGACGCGACGTGAACCTCACTGCACCTCTGCAGCGTCGCAACGCGAGCCTCTGAGACCACCTCCAGGTGGACGGAGACCGTGGGCAGCAGGGGTGCGTTGTGGTGCCCAAGTACCACTAGGTGCTCGTCCTCGCCAAGTGGCGGGCGTTGTCGGAATCGTGGCGACGGTGCGCGCAAGCCGTTCCCTGCTCACTGTGCTCTCTTCTCATGGCATGTGTGTGTGTGTGTTTAAGGTTTTGATTGGAGAGGTCTGCGTGCTTGCCGAGAAATGTTGCAACGGTCAGGGAATCGCAGCCCGCCATTGACGCGGCTTCACAGGAAGAGAACGCCCAGGTCCACTGTCACGATGGGTTGCCTACCTCCACGGCGCCCTCCACGCCGTGGGCGAGTGTCTGTGGCGAACAAGCAGTGTGCCATGTTGATCCTTCCTCGGCCCCAGGCTACCCGGACCGCACGCACCGTCGAGGGGCCTGCTGGCACACCAAGGGCCTCTTTGCGGTCCCTGAGCGCCGCAGTCGGCAGTCACCCTTACCGCGCCGTACTTGGTGCTCCCCATGCCCCGGCACGCCAGTGCCTTCGACGCCGAGCCGCGAGGACGCCCTCTCACCTCCTCATGGTGGACAAGAACCCTGTTTCTGTTGCTCTGCCTCTTCGGCACCCACGGAGCACCTCCTGTGGGTGCAAGACAGACAAAGCGACAAAGGGCTGTCGAAGTCAGCCTGCAGCCCGCCTCGATGCACTGCGTGGTTCGAGATCAACTAGTGCTTGGAGGCGGCCAGAGTGGAGCATGGAATGGCCTCGGAAATGGCGACACCGCAAACGCACAGCGCCCGGAGCAGAGGGCGCCGTGCCGTGCACGATGGGTTGCCTACCCTTAAGCCCACCTTATGGGCTTCTCGGCGCGAAAGGACAATGCCCCTCCCCCCCCCAATGTCCCCTAGACAGCCGCCTGAAAAGTAGGCAAAAAGCAACACCTGGCCCCTGTAAGTAGGCGAAAATGCCACTTTGCCCCCCCCCCCCCCCCCCTCAGGCTGCCTCTGGTTCCGCCACTGAGGCTCGCTTTGGAGTCTCGCCCGGTCCCACCGTCGTATGGTCCCAATGAACGGTGTTAAAACGCGTTATCGCTGTCCGGTATTCCTCTCCCCGCGCATCCGCGTTCGGACCCCCGGGTTGTAGGCCAGCCCTCCGATGTACCGGGCTGAAGGTTCGTCAGTGGGAGCAGGAGTCCAAGTCAGTTCCGCACTCGCACAACGTGTTGTGGAGTTGGCGCGCCACGCGGCGCGCGCTCCACTTCGACCACACTCGATTCACCCCAGCGTACATACCAGCAAAGGTAAACTGAATGATGTGCTAACTGCTTGCGCTTTGTACCTCACTTGAGTCTGAACATAAGGTGTTAAAGCTCTCGTCAGGTCTGCGTGCGGTGCGCACCTTCGATGCACCTGCACGGTGCATTAGGGGGCATTGCTGCAGCGGGCCTGAGAGTGCCCGGGGAAGGCGCACACCGCTTCTCTCTGGTCGTGAATCGTGGGCTGTAAAATATCACTTGTCTGCAGTCTGAGGTTCGAGTCCCACGTAAAGAGAAACTGGTTTATTTTACCCTTCTCGCTTGCAACCACGCAGACGTTTTGCTCCGTTGTGTTCCCCTTTCCCAGGTTTTACCGCGATGCCTTCAGAACCTTTTACTGTTTCAGGGTACGGTGCACGCACTGCCTGTGGCATCAGCTTGTCAGGGAGCATCGAGCATATCGCCGGAAGGGAGGTGCAGGGAGCGGCCGCGGATTTCCAGTTAAACGTCAAACGCAGCCTTGGCTTGGTCTTCCCCAGAGCGTGGCCAGTCCAGCGACTACCATTCGCTCTGCTTCGCCACATCGAAGCTGCGAGCACCAGCACAACTCGTAGGTAGCGGCGTTCCATATTCCCCACATACCTCCCTACGCCGCCTTTTCCCAGCCAAGGAACCCATGATGCAAGCCCGAAAGCGCCAGAGAGGCAGGCAATTTTAGCTGTGAGCTCGATAGCGCCAGAAAGGTAGGCAACCATTCCTACTTCGCACCTTCTCTCATCCCCTCTCGTTCCTCGGCTACACTCCGCCGCCCATTCTTGGCCCATTCATCAATCCTACCCCCACTCTACCCTCCCTAATATTTCTCATACCGAAGTGCTTTTGTAGGTTTCGTCTTCGTCTGCTGCTGGGCAACAACAGCGTCCATACCATGCTACCCTATAATTTGAGGTTTTGTCTGAGTTATTACCGCACACGATTCCACCTTCGAAGCGTTTGTGCCCTTGAAATAGTCAGTCTCCATCTGTGACGAAAATCCCACCATGGCGTGGGATGCGTGTCCACGAATCCTGGCGCCGAAGGCGCACCCATTTCGAAGCTTTGTTTACTTAGCGAACCAGCGCATTTTTCTGGGCAGTATTTCATATTTTGGCTGTGGTGTTCCATCAAAAATGTTTTATCGAATTGAACACCTTGGCTCAAACAAAATATCGCCCACACAAATGCGCTGGTTCGCTGGCAAAATACGAGAACAAACCTTAGTTAAACGGTCTGTTCTGTTCCAGCACTTTTCCAGATTGCCAGTTGCATCAGTTTTGACTCTTTTTCTTTTTGCAGGGTCATGAATTCGGTCTCGGGGTTCCGCAGCATGAAGACTATCGATGCGTCGCTGCCCCGGCGTCCCGCTTCAAGTGGATCCTAACCTTGCAGTCTTTGTGGGATTTTTCAACTTTATGACTGGAGCTTCTCACCTGCCACATTTCTCCATGCTGTGCTCAAGGATGGCTGTTGTTTCAAGGCGAAGTGAGTAGCCAATACTTTGCTGTGTTGGCGAGTCAGTCATGAGTTCTGCCCACCAAGACTAATGAATGCGCCATTGGCGGGCCAACCAAAATGATTTCAGAAGTACTGCCAATCTTTTTATGTTTCATTCATTTCCTCTTAATTAGGTGTGAGTTGTCTCAGCCTATCTAAATATATTTGTTTGGGATTGTGTCAATTTGAATTGTGTCAGTTTGGCTGGAGGTTTATGTTAAAATTTTTCCAGAGCTTGGGTGTTCCTTAAGTCTGTGTCAAAGCAGGTGTTTCACTGCTTTTCAGTGTAAGTGATTGCTAGTTTAATTTATTTATGGAAATGTTGCTTTTGCGGGTTGCGCTTTCTTAAATTTTGATTATTTCTGTAAGTTTTCTCACGAGCACTTGAATTGGCTTTGCTTCCTTCGTTTCTTATTATCTCTAGTTTTGTCACCTAACGTGTGCTGTTCTCTGACATTTACAGAGCCATTTGAGTTCAATGTTGTGAAGCTTTTGCAATTTTCATATTGAATGATGGGCGGTGAATTCTAGCAATATGTTTACTAGAACCATGTTATCATTACAAATTTGAAATAAGCTGAAATGTTGCGCAGAATGTATAGTCATGTGTAGCATAGTAATGATATTTGTTGCCTTTCAAGTTTTGAATAACATTTCAGTCTGTTAAATTGGTTTTACCTTGCTTTTCATCATAAATGGAATCTTAAGTGGCTTTCCTTCCATTCATGCAGCCTAATTTATTGTCTTGTTCTTACTTGTGTAATTTTTCCTAATTTTTAGAAACAATGCATTCTTGTTCTTTTAATTTAAAGAATAGTCTGTTAATTTTGTTGACTGATAACATGCTTACACCATGAACTGTTTTATCGTAGCTATGATAGAACCTTTTCAGGAGGTAAAGATTATCTGCTATTCTTAGAAATGGGACCTTTGTCTGTGATCACTGAAATTTGTTACCTTTTACATGAACTGTCTATGCATGTATTTATGTCATATGAAGAACCTGCTTTAAGTTATTATCAAAATATAATTCCACTAAATTTTGAGGCAAGAGTGAAGTCTGAATTTGTTGATCCTCATGCTTCCTTTAACAGAATAGATCAATCTATGAACACACCTCGTTCAGTGAAGTGATATTTTGGGTTATAAGTCTTGGGAACGATGCACACCCTGCAAGATGAATAATACCACACTTGTCCAGCCTCCAAAGTTGTCTGGGTATAGTTTGCTTGAGAACGGGTATACATGGAAGCAACATAAGATTGAGTCAGGAGGGATATTCAAAGTGTAGTTGGAATTCCTTGTTTTTCAACATTCAGAAATTTTTGAAAGGTTTTTGTAAAATGAAAGGCTTAAAAGTGATGATAGTGTTTTGATTTCAAATATATTTAAAAAAGGAACTGAAAAAAACAATCAGAAACCACAGGAGTGCACTAGAACATAAATACTTGATAATAATAATAATAATATCAGAAAGCACAGGAGTGCACTATGAAAATAACACTTGTTATTAAGAAGGTGGAGGCATAAGGTTGAGACAAAACATTGAGCATACAAAACTTCACAAAATTGGTCAAAAGGCAACCATTTTGAGGGCAAAATAGTGCACTAACTGACAAAATAAATACAGACAAGAGGTAAAAATTGTGATAGTTAAAGGTATCAAACCCCATACAAAACCAGTTCCTCAAAAAGAACACTAAAAAAATATCATGAAGCACAGGAGTGCACAATGACAAAAATAGTAATTAAGAGTGTAGTGAGCATACCAAACTGCACAAAAATAGTCAAAGGGCAACATTTTGGGGACAGTGCACTAACTGACAAAAAAATGTCAGTGAGAGCAAGTTAGTGCAGAATTTCATCATACACTCCTTGAATTCTCCTGGATACCCTCCTCAAGAAAGTTGCGACAGAAATGGTGCCCTCTTCCAGGTCATCATAAAGGCCTTTAATTCTTGCATCATTAACCAAAGCAGATGCTCGTCTGTGCCTACTTGGTCTGCCTCCACCATTTAGGGTGATCAGGTCCAACTGTCCGATGTCTTCGAGCCTCACGAAGCCTGCTAAAAAGAAAGGGGAGGGTCAAACATTGAAACCCAGTCAACATTGCTAGTCCCAAGTCCGTGACCGTAGCTCCCACTGATCTCCATTCCAGGTCTTTTTCGGATGTCCATATCTGACCTATTCTGTACTAGCGCTCTACTACAGTGTGGTACATTCAAAGAGCGGGAAACGTCCCTCGGCCATCATGTTTCGGCTGGTTGTCTTTCATAGTCCCGCCGTAGTACTGCGGTAGTCCCGATTCGGACCACGGACTCTCCGTTAACTTGACGCATTTCTAGAGGTAACATGCAACCAGAAATGCGAGCAACTAGTGCTCCCAAGTGTAACGTTGCGAAGTTTAATTGTAAAAGATGTAAAAAAATTTAAAAAAATGTTAGTAAGCATTTAATTTTCTGAGGGTTTTTTTTTTTTTTTCGGAGAAAATTATTAAAATGGAATTTCTTTGCGTGACACTTGTGCACGCACAAGGTTTTCTGGTTTCAATTTACCTCAAGAAAGTCGACAGAAGTCGCGCATGTACGAGGATCGAATCGGGACTACTGTCAGTTTTCTCCGCTAGATGGCGCTAGTGTCGCTTTATTCACCTGTTACAATTAAAATGCTCTTCCAACCAAAAAGGAGTGCACGAAAGTTTCCAATAGATGGAAACTGGTGTGCTAAGATGAGTGCCATGTACCTGTGTAAGATTTACCGCTGTACCAAAACTTCTAGCGGAGCAATCGACAATTGATCGTTTTCTCTTGCTGCATACTACGGGTCGCAGTTTAATAGGGTACAGCAGACTCGGCCCAATGAGTTGAAGGGAGTTGTGACTCTGTCCGACACAACTTCCATCCATTTTTGAGTTGAGGTGTCTGCCTCCAGGTGGCTGCCTCAAGGTGTCCTTTGACACCGTGTATCATATGGAATCTCCACGTGTAAATCAAAATATTTCTGACTCGATCGCTAGTCCAGTGATAGTCCGGCCGAGGTACAGAATGGTAGTACAGGATCGTACTAGGCTTGTAGCATGTATGGATGATCCCGGGGACCACCAGCAGACTAGCCTTTTTGGGCAAACGATACCTCACCCGTACTACAAAGCGGGATGATACGATGTCTGAGCGTGGACGTCCAGTGGAGGTCCCACGTAGTAGGAAATGTTGACTGGGAAGGTCAACAAGGGATGTTTTCATGGTTTGTATACATGAAACTTGAACGAATGAACAGCAAAAAATTTTAATTGCACATCCTTGAACTCAAAACAAAACAGACCTTCATATAAGCTTACCAAGCAAGTTGTATATGTTGGGATGGGCTTGTTTCACCTCCGCTCGAAGGGTCCTGTTGCAACTCTCACAACAATTATTGGTCCTTTCAGTACACTGAAATACACATATATTGGATATCATCCTTGGACTGCATAGCCAGGTGGTTGCAAAGTAATTGAACACTGGAGCCAGAGCGTCCAAGCCTCTTCTTTCTGCACGAGCCAACACAGAATTGAATCCCTCTACTATATCATCCCTCGGAAGAAGAGGAATTCCACATAGGGATCTCACAATACTATCTGCGTGCAGATCTTCGTTCACAAGCCTTTTCAGGCCTTCCTCATTTACACGCTCACTCACAGCCTGTAAAAAAAAATTGATCAGATTCACAGAACTTTGCAGCAGAAAGTAAAAAGCTGGGAGCAAATGATCGGAATCTGACCTTTGAAAAGTGGAAGTAGCACCCATGAATCTCAGCATTGGGGAACACTTGTCGCCAGGCTGCCTTTTGGGCTTTCTCAAAATCACAGATAATTTCATTTGGCTGGAAAGTTGGGACCAACCGTCGCAAACCCTCCAAAGCTGCAACATAAGCCAGAGTGGTGCGGCTCTGCATGAGGACCCATCCTAATACAATTATCTGCAACATATTTTTCAAAATGTACTCGCATAAGCACAACATTGCATGAGTGGGAAAATGACATCAGAAATATAGTGAACACCCACATGATTGCGTCTCAGTGTACACAGTGTCCAGATTTGACTGCACCCTCGGCCATGTGGAACTGCAAAGGTTCCATCTGAAAAGACCTTCTTCACTCTTCCTGATGCCATGTAGTGCAGCTTTCTTTTTGAAAACAATAGAATGCATCTTGACCTGTCATGTGATCTGCCTACTACCCCTGCAAACAAGGAGTCTTCCCCATCCAGGGTGCGCACAATATGCTCGTTATCTGGATTCTGAAGAAGCTCAGCCAGTTCAGAGAGTGAGTGTGGTAGGTTAGGGAGTCCATCCTCGCGTGCTCGCTGCATTGAGGGGCGCAAGGAATGCAGAGGAATGTTGGCTGCTGCTAACACGGGTGTCCTGTAAAGATGTGATAAACCTTGGTGGCGGTTTCATACAGGGAAAATCACTGCACAGAGATGACGCTCCAAGCACACTTACCGAAGATTTCGCCTCTCCTCATGGTAAATCTGACTAAAGTTAGCAGGGTCTCCAGCCCTGCATCTATTGAGAATTGCATGACGAAGTCTCCTTTCATGTATGAGCAGTCTATCTCTAGGATGGTTGTGCCTCTGAAGAGGCCTGAAGTCGCCATGCTGGTCAAGACTGCCAGATCCCTTGCACCTTCTCTTGTAATAGAGGTGGCACCTTACATAAGTCGAACCATCTTTCAGTTTCTTGTTACGGTGATAACTGAAACCATCTTCGCAATGAATAATAATTGTGTCTC
This sequence comes from Stenchaetothrips biformis, assembly GCA_030522485.1. NCBI lineage: Eukaryota > Metazoa > Arthropoda > Insecta > Thysanoptera > Thripidae > Stenchaetothrips > Stenchaetothrips biformis. The sequence continues at coordinate 1,653,209 of CM060089.1, read as the reverse complement.
GACGCATCCCATCCTGCAGTGTGGCCATTTTGAACACACACGACGTAGCGACACACTGACACACTGACACACCAAACCACGCTCTAGGGACAGGCAGAGTCGCTGTCCGCGCTGGCCCGCGCGTTTCCGGTGTCCCCCACCCCTCCCCTTATACTAAAATAACTAGGAAAAGCTACCGCTTCAGGCTGAGCCAAAGGGCTCCTACGTTCACATATTCGTAATTTATTTTTCAACTTTTCCTCTATGTTGCTAAATTAGTGACAATTTTTAAGCATTTGTTTAATTTATTAAGGATATTTCTGGATTAATTTAACAGTGCTGTCATTTTTACTATGACGTCGCACCGTATCCAGGTTGTACTGCAGGACCTTGTACTGCAAAGGCCACCTAACATCTCTAGATTAAGGATACTGTCAAGTGAAACTGGAATGTCCTAAAAGTTTGTCACAGGAAGTTTATTTTGTGGTCAAAATTCAACCACTATTAGGTGAATATTTGAAATCACTTTTGTGAAGAAAGCGTTGCCGCTTGAAAAGTTTCCGTATCTATCTTTCATTATCTTGTGTTGGCTACACTTGTTTATTTCCTGGGGCAATCGCTCTTCCCTCTAGTTTCCCTACCAACACTGAGAAACTATTTCGATGACACAACAAATTTGATCCGACATAGAAAGTTTTTGGGCGCTGAAAATTATCAGGAAATAAGGTGTTTTGTTCCAATTGTGTTTGTAGTATTTAAAAACAGTGATTATCAGCCGTCTTTTGTCTTGTGGCTTCACCACATTCCTACATTGGATGATTTATTTCCGCATCCGGTCGATCCTAGCCAGCGTCCACCGTCTAAGTAGCCATTCTCACATGGTCATTTCTTTACCGTCTTCCTCGATCAGAAATCTGCACGAATCCTCTATTCCGTAAGTCTCATCGTCTCAGGAAAAGAGACAATGTTTGTTTCAAATCTTTTTTAGAGCCATAAGCTTATTGTTGTTGTGCTTGGTTTGTGTTAATCTGAACGGAGTGATTGTGTTCGATGTTATGTATAGAAAGCCTCATGTTCTATGAACCTTATGGTTTGAATTTATACTCTATTTATTGTGAATTTCGTTATTTATTCAAGAATCTATCTTCTCTGTAGCCGAGTTCAACTGCACAGTCCTTACATGGGGTTAGGGTTGAGGTAGCTTAAGGTGGATGAGGTTAACTTAAGTTGGTTGGTGAAACGATTTTCCCAAGTTTGGTGCTTCATCGATGCATCATTGACAATGATTATGTATTTGTCGATTTGGGTGTCATTTGTTGTTTGTTTCACTATGGGATAGCCTTTTAGTTCCGCCAATCCATGTTCCTTCCGAGTTGTGCCACAATTTGTTCATTTGAATTAAACGTTGTACTCATTTTAAAAAAAATTTTCTTTGCAGACGATGTCTTTCAATAACCTTCAGCTTCAACTTCAGCTATTGCAGCAACAGCTGTTGCAGCAGCAGCAGAACACTATGTCTCAACAGCAGCAACAACACCTGTCCATGCCCCAGCAACAGCAATCGCTGATTTCCCAGCAACAACAGTTGGTTTCGCAGCAGCTTCTCCCCCAGCAGGTACTTCATCAACAGTTGTTGACTGAAAGTCCTCTTCAGCCCCACCAGTTGAATCTTCCGCAAATATGCGCCCCAGCAGCAACTTCTGTTTCTGCCATTGCCGAAGAAAAACAAGAAGCAATTAAATTCAACATGGATTTGAAGACAGCAGTGCGGAGATCTTTGAATGACTTCAACAGTCAGGCTGAGAAGACTTGTCGCAGTCTAACGAATGACGTTTCTGCCACCATTCGACAAGTCACAAGTGAAGCCAACGACAATTTGCGAACTGTGGCCAAAGAAGCTTGCGATAAAGTGCAAAAAGCTTCTGAAGTCATGCAAACAGTTTTGGAACAGATTAATGGTGCAAAATCTGAAGCCATCCTTCAGTGGCGAGAGATAGCCAAGGACGCATCTGTCAGTTCTTCAAATTACCGCAAAGAAGTTGAAGAAGCTGGTTCTTTGGCCAAAGGCGACATCTTACTGGCCTCTGATGAGTCAGCTTCTAAAGTAGAAGAAGCGAGCAAGAAGGCGATTGGTAGCATCTTATTGGCCACTGATGAAGCAGTTGCTAAAATATCGTGTTTTGCTGAGAAGGCATTGCTTAAGGTGAAGGAGGATTCCCATAAGGTTAGTCATAAGTCAAGTCAAGTCAAGAAGATAACAATTTGACTGCTATGGTCTGGTCTCATAATGCTATCTTTCTTTCAGTTGGTGCTTCCCTCTTCCATTAGTACTGTGCCCAAGGCATCTACTAGTACAAGTGACTTTCAGACTTGTCTCAATAGTGCTTTGCCAAAGGAACATGCCAGCAAGAGTGGCGCCATTCCAAGGAACTCTAAATTATCTTTGAACGCTTCTACAAAGGTATGTTTGGTGTACATGAGAGATTTAAGAAAGTCTAAGGGAACACTTTTCTGTTACTGTGGTTATTCTTTTTAGATGCCTGATGCTGATACTGCTGCTACAGAGGAATCCGATTATTTAATTGGACCTGTTTATGTAAATGTAAGTGTCATCACTATGGGACTCGCTTTTGTGCATTCTCCACACTTCGATCTCTACATATGTTTTTGATCCATACAGGACTCAGATTCTGACATTGAAGACGGCACTAGTGAGACTAAATCTGTGCAGGCAGCTTCGTCTAAAAGCAAGACTTTAGCTGATGTGAGGGTAAGGCAGAATGTTAATAAGCAGGAAACCTCAGTTTGAAGAAACTCAGCCCTTCTTTATCCGAAGGATTTTAATCCTCCTGTGTTTGTTTCAGAAAACAATTACTTTCAATAAAGACTGTGTCAAAGTAAAGAAGGATAGTGTTGCAGCTAAGTATGGCAAGCGAAATGGCCGTAATATTCTTAATAGTGAAGATGTAAGTAATGTAATAATCTCTCCTCATTTGTTTGTACTGTGTCTTTCCACTAAAGTAAACCATGTTGCAGGAAGAAAAACAGTGATGCTGATGATAACGGTGCGTTGACCCTTAACAAACTGAAGAAAATGAAAAAAGATGACATCATGGATATGGTGTTAAAAGAACAAGAAAACGGTAAGCAATTAGGTATCTTTTCCCTTTTGTGAGTGCATCTCGCCAAAGTCTCAAGATTTAGCCTTACTTATGTCTCTGCTTTACAAACTTCTCTCTGGACAATCTTAGAAATAACCAACTCCAAATTTTCTTAAAGTAATACCTTTTGCCTAAAGATTTAATTCACTGAACACAGTGCAATAAATAGAAAACTAAAACCATTCCTCTTTTGTAGGTAGAAAGTTCTTCAAGTGATAGCCCACCACTTTCACCACCAAGTGATGGTAATATCATTTCATGTGTTCTCTGAACAAAACCAAAACAGATCTTTTGACATAAAATATTTCTTATTTTTCAGATAGCCCAGTGTGCCTTAAGCCTTTTTTTGAAAAGGAGACTCAAGAGTGTGGACATTCTTTTTGTGGAGTGTGCATCAAGGAGTGGCATAAGGTGCGTGTGGCATGCCCTTTATGTCGACATGAACCAGACCTTGTTTTGATGTCTTAAAGTTTGCAAGGTGGACTCTCTTTTTAGAGAGGTTGACTCTTAAAATTTGTTTGATGCTAGTCTTTACTAGTCTATAATTTTGGATTTTTTTTTTTTTGTTTTCCTCTCTTGTTATTTAAATACATAATTGTTCTACTTAATTTTAAGTTATCTCATGATGTTGTGCATTTTTATGTTCTTGAAAGGAAGAGGCAATTTCCTTATTCATGTTGCTGTGTTGATTTGAGCCACTACAGTGATTCGTCAAAAGTATTTGAGGCTTTCAATTTTTAAATGGTTCCTTACTACATTAGTTCAATTCAATTCATCATTCAATTGAATGATTGGTTTTGTATTTGTTTAATATCTTTAGAATCACAATTTTTACCTCTGAACTGTTTTGTTCATGTTAGTTTAGTGCAAGTGTCTGATTACATAAGTTTGATACTCACTGTAACATACTGTAATTGTTCTACTTAATTTTAAGTTATCTCATGATGTTGTGCATTTTTATGTTCTTGAAAGGAAGAAGCATTTTTCTTATTCATGTTGCTGTGTTGATTTGAGCCACTACAGTGATTCGTCAAAAGTATTGGAGGTGTTCAATTTTTAAATGGTTCCTTACTATATGAGTTAATTGAACGATTGGTTTTGTATTTGTTTAATATCTTTAGAATCACAATTTTTACCTCTGAACTGTTTTGTTCATGTTAGTTTAGTGCAAGTGTCTGATTACATAAGTTTGATACTCACTGTAACATACTGTAATTGTTCTACTTAATTTTAAGTTATCTCATGATGTTGTGCATTTTTATGTTCTTGAAAGGAAGAAGCATTTTTCTTATTCATGTTGCTGTGTTGATTTGAGCCACTACAGTGATTCGTCAAAAGAATTGGAGGTGTTCAATTTTTAAATGGTTCCTTACTATATGAGTTAATTGAACGATTGGTTTTGTATTTGTTTAATATCTTTAGAATCACTATTTTTACCTGTTTTGTTCTTGTCAGTTTAGTGCAAGTGTCTGATTACATAAGTTTGATACTCACTGTAACATAATAACAATTATTATTGTTGTAGTGCATCCTGTGCGTTCTTAATGTTTTTCAAGTTTCTTTTTGAAATATATTTCAAATTAAAATGCTGTCATCTCTTGGTTATTTTACATTTACTGCTTTAATTTCATTTTACACCAACTTTTCAATAATTTTTGAAGGAGGAGTGTTTATAGAATGAAGTATTCAGTTTTAGGAAGCAGGGAAGGGGGATAACTAACAAATTCTCACAAGCACCTAAGTCTGGGTCTAAGTGGATGTATTTCTGAGAGTGACTGTGATATGAGTTTTATACTTTCTTTAATTTGTTTAAAATGCAACATTGTCAGAGAGTCACTTATGTTGAGGACAAAACAACAGCATTTGGCAGGTGCCAATTTCTCCTCAACTTTTAATGGGAATGACATATGATATGAATGTTGTCCTTCGTTTATTTCATTTCCATATTTTATCCCCGGAATCGTCAGTCAACATTAGGGAATGAGTAATACTCAGTGGTTGAATTAGATTTTTATTTAAAAGCAAAAAGCCATTACAAGGACATACTGGCTGCATTTAAATTGCAACAAAAAGTTACGCAAACATCATTTTTATACCTTACAGTAATCAAATAGTTACACATGTCTTAACATTTAGAAAAATTACAAGTAATGCTCTTGTCATTTGAAATGGTGTGCATTACAAAAGAAGATCTATAATATATAACTTCACACCTGTATTTATACTTCCAAACATATCAGACCATGTTTGCACACCCTGCATCCACAAACTACTTCAAAATAAAGGCTAATTCAAGTTGCTTTCATTCCACTTGATCACTCCATAGGAAGTGTGTACATAGTTTGCAGTTAATACAGCAAATGTATTGTCCAGCAAATGATGCATTATTGCCAAAGGGCGCAAATATTGCTAGGTATGCTTATGTAGGCAGCTGGTTCTGTGCGAATCCCATGCATCTATCAAATGTGCAAATGCCACGTTGTTAATTGGTTTTGGACAAGCAAAGTTAAAGAGCATCATGGAGTTGAATACAATTTCAGAAGATATACTTAAAAGGTTCGAGGGAAAGCCATCAGATAAAATTTTGTAGAAGTCCACCAAGCATTGGAATCGTTTCGTTAGCATAAAAGAAGAGAACACACTACTCATAGATTCTCCTCCCTTCTGGCACAAACAAGAGGCTTTGTCTGAAAGAATGACCTGAACATCTTTTTCTGAGAACAACTTCGATAAATTCAGCGTTTCATTTAAATTAACAAGGTAGGTTTACGCCAGACCGTGTCTTGTCGTAACAGGCTTCGCGATGCTCCGCCAGTTACGACAATCCACGCCTGGCGTTACACCTACCTTGGCCTGCGGCGCTTCCCTGCTTGCCTTCGGCAAGCTGTCTCAAGGTTTTTTGAGGCATTGAGTAATGCACCACGTGATGAAGGATTGAAGTAGAATATGTCAGGAACTGTGCACAGGCAGAATTTGGTTTTTTTTTACATGCACAGATAGATGAAAGTGTATTTTAGCTTTCTGCTAATAAAGAGTGTTGTAACGGACGGCACTTAGGTTTTATTTTAAATGTGATGGAGACCTCATTACCTGATGTGTTGTCTTCCTGTCTTTTAAGAAGACAGTCTGGCAGCTAAAAACCTGAGAGGCCTTGTTGGAACACAATAGGTACGCAGACTTTCCAACCGACCCAGGAGGTATCTGCGAGCGGTCGTTGACAGAGGTGTTACAAGTCAATGAGTTATGAATTCCTTGACAATAAAAATACCATAAAAAAGAAATGTTTTACTGTTTTAATGAAGGGATATTGTGTTTCGTTATTTTAATTTGACTATGATTTGCAATCATAGCATTGGTTTTTCACGTATAATTATCTGTAATCAAATAACCATTTGCGCGAGAAAGTAAAAACAGAAAGAGACAATAATACTGTTCTTAAGTGGGGTTTCCCCAGACGTTTGTGCTAAATTCACCGACTTGTAAGAACTCTGACATCCTTTACCGTTTTCTTGGGATCAGTCAAGAAAGCGGATGGCGTTTCACAACGAATTTCAACACAAGAGTTACTTTAAATAAACAAGAATGAAAGAGTAACTTTCAAATGAAGAACTATAAAACGGTTATTCTGGATCAAAATGAATCGGATTTTACTGTTTAGGTTTGAAATTCTTTGTCCTATGCCCACATGGAATCGGAGAGCAGCAGACCAGCGGCGCACCACCTGTGAACCTTAAAAGCAGCAATATTAGTACATAGCAGTAAAATTGCGATAAAAATCAGTAGGAGAAAGGGAAGAAATCTCATCACACCGTATATTGTTAAGCAATCAACTCACAAATCAGCAGAAATTAAATCAAAATTAAGCAAAAAAGAAAATAAAAACCTTTGACAGAGTGATAGATTTTGATACAGGGCACAGATTTAAAATGAAGAAGATTGGGATGATAAATTGTTGAAAAAGGTGCAAGATTAGTTAAACATACTTAAACATAACACACTGGAAACACTTCGATAAGACAGTCAAAAAGTCACACACAACATATTTGAAATTAGGAAAGTTACAGTTACCAATTAAGTGAATCGAGATAACTACTTTCTTCACACTGCCTGAGTTATACAAAAAATATAATAATAATAATAATTAAAAGAGACGCTCGAAAATCACAGATAGAAGTTTTCTTATTAATGTTTATGGTTCAGTCAGAAAGATTATGTTCATATTAAAAAGCGAGACATATGAGCACAGGAGAGAGAGGAAGAACAGAGACGAACATGCTGAGATCTTGACGATACGATGTACACATTCCGATGGCAAACCGTTTACGGCAAAAAATGGTTACATATGATAAACGAGACGCGTAATTCTTTTGACGGCGCGAGAGGTGTAGAGACCGAGACGTGCACCCGAAGGCCTAAACGTCCGGTCAACCTCAATTCGAGCTGAAAAGCAAGACCCTTGATTCCTTTCACTGCGCGAGAGGTGTAGAGACCGAGACGTGCACCCGAAGGCCTAAACGTCCGGTCAACCTCAATTCGGGCTGAAAAGCAAGACCCTTGATTCCTTTCACTGCGCGAGAGGTGTAGAGACCGAGACGTGCACCCGAAGGCCTAAACGTCCGGTCAACCTCAATTCGGGCTGAAAAGCAAGACCCATGATTCCTTTCACTGCGCGAGAGGTGTAGAGACCGAGACGTGCACCCGAAGGCCTAAACGTCCGGTCAACCTCAATTCGGGCTGAAAAGCAAGACACTTGATTCCTTTCACTGCGCGAGAGGTGTAGAGACCGAGACGTGCACCCGAAGGCCTAAACGTCCGGTCAACCTCAAATCGGGCTGTCAAGCAGGAGAAATACTCTTTTTATAAGAGCGGTGAGATTTGTGTGGGCGGCTACCGTGACGAAGCTTTCAGTGTGATCGTATTGTGTGTCGGGCGGCGGTATTTATGAACGGAACCTAATCGGTGACGCTCTGTATGCTCGATGTCAAATGTCAGGTTAGGCGGATCAAGTAATGACTTGCCACCATGCATCGACATAAACTCTCATATCCATGTCAATGCATGCTGTACGCATTGGCCACACGCCTACAAGCGTTGCACTATTGTTTGGACCTCCGCTGACATTTGGCATGGAAAGCAAAACAGAAAAGACATAGGTGTTTGGTCAATCCGAGAGTTGCCTTACAATGCGTGTCCGCCTAGTCCGATGTCCCAATATTGGTGATTGATTACGTGACGCGATGGTTGAATAGGATTAATAATGCCAATCGGCTTTACATTTGGTCACAACAGTGCCAATGATGGGAGAAGGAACACGGTGGACACCTATTGTGAGACCACACGAAAATCTATTGAGCGATGGATTAATGCGACGAGGCCGTATTGACGTAATTCAGACAGAACTAAGCGCTTATTGAGGCTGCATACTCTATACCAAATGTCGGTTCCGACCCATCAGATGGAGCAACTTCAGACGGCGAGCAGACTTGCCACCATGCATCGACATGAACTCTCATTTCAATGCCAATGTATGTTGTAAGTATCCGCCTCAGGCCTATAAGCGTTGCACTATCTTATGGACCTTTGCTGGCATTTGGCATGGAAAGCATGACAGCAAAGATATAGGTGTTTGGTCAATCCACGAGTTGCCTTACAATGCGTGTCCGCCTAGTCCGATGTCCCAATATTGGTGATTGTTTACGTGACGCGATGGTTGAATAGGATTGATAATGCCAATCGGCATTACATTTAGTCACAACAGTGCCAATGATGGGAGAAGGAACACGGTGGACACCTATTGTGAGACCAAACGAAAATTTATTGAGCGAAGGATTGCTGCGACGAGGCCGTGTTGACGTAATTCAGACGGAACTAAGCGCTTATTGAGGCTGCATACTCTATGTAAAATGTCAGTTCCGACCCATCAGATGGAGCAACTTCAGACGGCGAGCAGACTTGCCACCATGCATCGACATGAACTCTCATATCAATGCCAATGTATGTTGTAAGTATCCGCCTCACGCCTACAAGCGTTGCACTATCTTATGGACCTTAGCTTTCATTTGACATTCAGAGTATAGCAGTATTGTAAGATTGACTGACCGGTGAATGAGCGTTGCTGGACCAGAGCGACCGTGCCTCACTGATGCTGGACGTCCGTGACGCTGTCGTAGTGGTTCCACAGCGGCGCGTCGTCACTTTCTTGAGCAGGAGCCAGGCGGTAGACGATGGCCAGGTCGCGCGCAGCGTGGCCACCAACGGGGGTGAAAAGGATGGGCGGGTATCCAGCTTCAGTGTACATGGTCACGTTGACATGCTCCAGCTCTGCGACGGCCCGCATGGTCTCGCCGCCGCCCCACTCTGCGACCAGCAGCGCCTCCAGGAAGTTGTGGATGCGCTCCGCGTCGTCCACCCTCTCCAGCACCACTTCCTCTTCACCTTCAACACGGCGGTACTGCGGATAGCGATCGCCAAGCCCGTCGATGGTGGTCAGCAATATGTTGGTCCACTCCTCCGCCTGCGGGCCCGCCAGCTGGGCCCTGATGTGCTGCACCACGCGTTGACGGAGCGCGGCCACCTGAGCGGCGAAGGCGCGGCCGCGCGGGAGGGAGCCGTTGAGCTGGTGCAACAGGGAGGAGAACAGGCAGTGTCCGTCACCAGGCATCCGGGCCGCAGTCACGGTGCCGCCGTGCACCTGCACGCCGAGGTCCACTGGTAGAGCTGGAGGGCGGCGGGGAGGCGCCCCACGGGCACCCCTGCCCGCCCTGCCGCGCGGCGCGCCGCGGCCACGCTTGGAGGGGCCGCTGTCCAGAGGCTGCAAGGCTGGTCTGCGGCCGCCGCGACCACGAGCGGGAGGCGGGGGCGGTGGTCGGGGCGAGGGCGAGGGCGTTGTCTGAGGAGGCAGCGCACTGCCTTGATCAATGGCGTCCATGAGGCGCTGGGTGGAGCGGGCCATCCGCTCAATGCGAGCGATGGCGCCGATCTTCGTCTGCACACTGGGCCTCTTCTGCAGGTCGTCCAGCCTGCTGCGCGGGAAGGCGTTCTCAATGAGGAGGCCGCCCCAGTCTCTGCACCTGGACAGCGCCACGTACGCGAGGCCCGCAGAGAACTCCTGGTTGCCGATGTCGGCAACGACGCGGTCGACGCTGAGTCCCTGAGCGGCGTGCACGGTGCAGCCCCATGCCAGGGTCAGGGGAAACTGTTCACGCGTGCACGTGGTCTGGTCGTCCTTCCAGGACCGCATGATGGTGCCGATGGGGACGGAGCCGTCGGCCGTGAGGGCAGGCCCTGTGTAGCGGTCGAAATGCACCATGATGACAGCCGGAGGCGAGTTAGGAGGCCTGGAGCCCTCGGGGTACACAATTCCGGCCACAGTTCCTGTAGCTCCGTTCACGAGTCCTGCTTGAGTCCAGAGGTTGGCCCTCAACATCACTCGCGACCCTACACTCAAGTGTAAGGTCTGGCTAAGTCCACCGGCGGTCTGGGGGAAGGCCTTCGCCGCGATGTCGTTGTTGTGCCTGGCCGGGATGCGTGCAACGGGGCGCCCAAGGCGCTCCAGCCTGTGCACGTTGTATTGCGACGCGCCCTTGTTTACGGAGAAGATGTGCAGGGCGTCGCGGAAGAGACGCAGCTCGGCCGGTGGCAGGCGGTGGGAGAAGCGCTGCTCGTAGCACTGGAAGGCCCCCTCCGAGCACTTGCCGAGGGCCAGCTCGTCCAGCGCAGCACGGAACGAAGGGTCGGACTGACGCTGCGACTCCCGCAGCACGACGGCGTGCCGGAAGTCCTGGAAGGCCCTGCGCCCATTCAGTTCCATGGCGGTGGAGCCCGTGTTGGAGAAGATGGCCTTCATGCGGACGGGGGGAAGCTGGGCCAGGTCGCCGATGAGGTACACGTAGAGC